>CACVCL010018559.1:0-126510 GCA_902729485.2 Mus minutoides | reverse complement strand
TAGATTTAAATTCTGAAAAGAATTGACTAAAAGCCTCTATTAATAATTTTAATTTGAGCCAGTGTTATCTTAATGTCATGTATAAAATACTGTGTATATTGAGATTAACTTTATAATAATAAATTCTAATAAAGTTTGATAAATGAAGACAATTACTGTCCACATTAGCATATTTATCACCTTTTCACTTTTATTATAAATTGTTTTAATTGAATTTGTTAGGTTTTCAAATCAGTTAGCTTAGTACTGTTGCTATTCTGCGTCAGTGACTTTCAATTAATTGGGTCGACCATTCAGTTTGATTGAGGTAATTATTTTTATGATTACCTCGACTACTGTCCATCATAAAATATAAGACCATGCTGAGAGATACAGGTCTACAACTACTGAATGTGAATTGCTAATATCTCCATGATTTAAGATATCATCTATTATATATACACCATAGAACAATACGACATGAGTTACTTAAGTGTTGAGAATCGGTCTACCTTTAAAAGAGTAGTTTTGGGAATACTGATCGATCCACTGATTAGTGAGTCTCACTTATCGAACGTCTTACCTTTTCTTACTTGAAAGGTCGATGAAAGGAAGTGAGGTGTAGAAGGTGTGGGAATGTCGTCCATTCTAACTGTTTACAAAAGGAAAGTGTCGGTTTGATCATTGTTTTTCCACAGAATGGTACTCACATGACTTCACATCTTGCTATTATAGAGGTATGAAGAACCCATATTGGGCTGGGTAGCATCTTTGATTAATCTGAATTAGCTAAGTGATTCTACAAAGTAGAAAGGGCACTCATTCAGAGAACACATGCTAGACTTTCAAGTGTTTTCACACTACTTACCAAGTCCTTTTGGATTTAACTTTCCTTTAAGATATGAGTCAAAAGATGACAGCTCTAATGTCCTAGGATTTCTGTAATTACATTTCTTCTTTATTTCTAAAACATCTGCTGTATTGATCCACTTTTCCTTGTTGTGAAGTAAATTTAGTTCATCAACCACCCACCGCTTTATCAAACTGAGGAAGTGCTTCTATATTGATTTGTATTTATTCTCATTCATAGCTCTAATTTGTCAATCTGTCATAAAAATCTCAAGAGGACTTCAGTGATAGAACATTGTTTAAGTTGGTCACATTATAAGCTATACATATGTGAACCCCCTTCTCCTGCAAATACAAGCAGAAGAAGTTGTTTACAGTCTAATATTTGAAGTTATGCATTCATGTTCTCTGGATCATCTGTTTTCAGACTCTGTTCTGCTACTTTCTTTACCAAGTACTCTTAATTGGTGTGTGTTTAGTGAGAGTGAGCAAGGAATTCATTTTCCTTTCTTCTTTAAATGAAGTGAATTCATATCACAAGCACATCTTCAGCTTAGTGTCAGAAACTTAATCACAACCAATTCAGAATCTCCACTTGTTTTACCTTGCTCTGGTAGGTGTGAGTATTGTGGAGGTTCTTGGGAGCTCCGGAGCATCTGGTCCACTTTGTGACCCTCTGCAAATGGCTAGCTCACAGTGACACACATTCCTGTAGGGTATTATGCTGATAAATGTCAACATTACATCAATTTTATCTCAGCAGAAATAGTCTCCAAAACCTCCGAATATCTGTGACATCACCACTCTTGGAGAATATCTGTGACATCACCACTCTTGGAGAAGAAAACATTGTTACTTTTATATGTAGTTCGTTTATACAATGTCTTTAATGATACTGCCCTAAGTCCATTCATTTGCTTACATCCTTAGGTGTATGTCTTAGTCAGGGTTTCTATTCCTGCACAAACATCATGACCAAGAAGCAGGTTGGGGAGGAAAGGGTTTATTTGGCTTACACTTCCACATCCCTGTTCATCACCAAAGGAAGTCAGGACTGGAACGCAAGCAGGTCAGAAAGCAGGAGCTGATGCAGAGGCCATGGAGGGATGTTCTTTACTAGCTTGCCTCTCCTGGCTTGCTCAGCCTGCTCTCTCTTATAGAACCCAAGACTGCCAGCCCAGAGATGGTCCCACCCACAAGGGCGGGAACTAGTGATTAACTCTTTTACGGAGTGTCGATCTAGAGTACCTCCGTAAAGGGGTTGACTTCGAGGAAAGAGACACTATTGAGGTCGACACAGTTCAACTGTGTTTGGATTGGTCATGTGGTGTATGTGTGTGCATGAACATGTGTGTATATGTCACTTTTGATTTGCATTTCCATGTTGACTATGGATGTTAAAAATTTCTTTAAGTGATTCTTGATTATTAGAGATTTCTCTATTGAGAATTCTATATTTAGATCTGCACCCCATTTTTAATTTTTTTTTGTTATTTGTATCTAGTTTTTTTTTTTAGTTCTTTATATATTTTGTATTTCAGTCTTCTGACAGCAGTGGAATTGGTGGAGATTTTCTCACATTGTGTAAACTTTTTTTTCCATCCTTTTTTGTTTGTTTGTTTGTTTTTTTGGTTTTTCGAGACAGGGTTTCTCTGTGTAGCCCTGGTTGTCCTGGAACTCACTTTGTAGACCAGGCTGGCCTCGAACTCAGAAATCCGCCTGCCTCTGCCTCCCAAGTGCTGGGATTAAAGGCGTGCGCCACCACAGCCCGGCTTTTCCATCCTTTTGATGGAGTCTTTGTCTTACAGAATCTTTTCAGTTTCATGAGATCCCATTAATTAATTGTTGATCTTAGTGCCTGAACTGTTGATGTTCTGTTCAGAAATTATGTCCTGCACCAATGCATTCAAGGCTATTCTCTACTTTCTTCTCTGTCAGACTTATTCTATCTGGTTGTATGTTGAGGTGTCTGATACACTTGGACTTCAGTTTTATACAGAATGATAGATAGATAGATTTATTTGCATTCTTCTACATGCAGAGAAGCAGATAGACCAGCTTTTCTCACATTGTATAGTTTTAGATTCTTTGTTAAAAATCAAGTGTCTGCAAAACTCAGGATGTCCTTAGTCATAATAGCTGAGTAGTGTTCCATTGTGTAAATGAACCACATTTTCTGTATCCATTTTTCTGTTGTAGGACATCTGGGGTTTTTTGTTTTTGTTTTTGTTTTTGTCTTAGTTTTTGTTTCTGCTTCTGGCTATCACAAAGAAGGCCGCTATGAACATAATGGAAGATTTGCCCCTGTGGAATGGTGGGGCATCTTTTGGGTATATTCCCAAGAGTGGTATTGCTGGGTCTTCACATAGATCTATTTCCAATTTTTTGAGGAACCTGCAGATTGATTTCCAGAGTGGTTGTACCAGTTTGCAGTCCCACCAGCAATGGAGGAGTGTTCATTTTTCTATACATCCTCACCAACAGGTGTTGTCACCTGAGGTTTTGATCTTAGTTATTCTAATTGGTGTAAGGGGGAATCTCAGGGTGGTTTTGATTTTCATTTCTCTCATCACTAAGGACTTTGAACATTTCTATAGGTGATTCTCAGCCATTTGAGGTACCTCTGTTGTAAATTCTAGGTTTAGTTCTATATCCCATATTTTGATTGGGTTGTTTGGTTTACTCTGAGGTAGTGTCTGTCTTTATCCCTGAGGTGGGTCTCTTGTAAGTAGCAAAATGTTGGGTCCTGTTTGTGTAGCCAGTCTTTTAGTCTATGTCTTGTTATTGGGGAATTGAGTCCGTTGATGTTAAGAGAAATCAAAGAAAAGTAATTGTTGCCTTCTGTCATTTTTTGTTGTTAAAGTTGGGAATCTGCTCTTGTGACTATCTTCTTTTAGTTTTGTTAAAGTATTACTTTTTTGCTTATTCTAGGGTGTAGTTTCTATCTTTGTGTTGGTGTTTTCTGTTTATTATCCTTTGAAGGGCTGGATTCTTTGAAAGATATTGTGTGAATTTGGTTTTGTCGTGGAATACTTTGGTTTCTCCATCTATGTTAATTTTGGTATAATGGTATAGTGTTTTGCTGGGTATAGTAGCCTGGGCTGGAATTTGTGTTCTCTTAGTGTCTGTATAACATCTATCCAAGATCTTCTGGCTTTCATAGTCTCTGGTGAGAAGTCTGGAGTAATTCTAATAGGCCTGCCTTTATATGTTACTTGACCTTTTTCCCTTACTGCTTTTAATATTCTATCTTTATTTAGTGCATTTGTTGTTCTGATTATTATGTGTCGGGAGGAATTTCTTTTCTGGTCCAGTCTATTTGGAGTTCTGTAGGCCTCTTATATTTTCATGGGCATCTCTTTCTTTAGGTATGGGAAGTTTTCTTCTATAATTTTGTTGAATATATTTGCTGGCCCTTTAAGTTGAAAATCTTCATTCTCATCTACTCCTATTATCTGTAGGTTTGATCTTCTCATTGTGTCCTGGATTACCTGGATGTTTTGAGTTAGGATATTTTTGCATTTTCTTTGATTGTTGTGCCCATGTTCCCTATGGAATCTTCTGCACCTGAGATTCTCTCTTCCATCTCTTGTATTCCATTGCTGATGCTTACATCTATGGTTTCTGATTTCTTCCCTAGATTTTTTATCTCCAAAGTTGTCTCCCCTTGGGTTTTCTTCATTGTTTCTACTTCCATTTTTAGATCTTGGATGGTTTTGTTCAATTCCATCACCTGTTTGGTTGTGTTTTCCTGTAATTCTTTAAGGGATTTTTGTGTTTCTTCTACCTGTTTAGCAGTATTTGCCTGTAATTCCTTGAGGGACTTTGTGTTTCCTCTTAAAGGGCTTCTACATGTTTAGCAGTGTTCTCCTGTATTTCTTTAAGTTAGGTATTAATGTCCTTCTTAAAGTCTTCTACTGAAAGAAAAATTAAAATCAAGGTCAGGCATATGGTATTGAGTGCTGCTGAATAAGCCCAGGCATGCCCGGACATGCCAGAACAATGTGTAACAGCGTCACTTCTTCCCACCCCCCTCGCCATTTTACTATATAACCCCCTGACTCCTGAGCTTCCAGGTTGGTTCCTCTGTCTCCACTGGGACATATGTCTCGACCCGGTGCTCCACCATTAAACTACCTCATGTGTTTGCAACAAGCAGGTCTCTAGAGCTTCTTTGGGTGTGTCATCCTGAGAAGCAACTGGGGGGTCTCCTCACGGAGGTCTTTCACTACAACTTTCATGAGATGTGATTTTAAATCCCTGTCTTGCTTTTCAGGTGTGTTGGGGGTATCCAGAACTCGTTGTGGTGGGCGTACTGGATTCTGATGTTCTTGGTTTCTGTTAGTAAGATTCTTATGTTTGCCTTTTGCCATCTGGAAATTTCTGGTGTTAATGTTCAAGCTGTCTCTGGTTGGAGCTTGATATTCCTGTGATCCTGTTAGCCTCTGTCAGCACTCCTGAAAGTCCAACTCTCACCTGAGTTTAAGTTTTCAGAGCATTCTCTGCAGGCAAGCTCTCCTCTTGCAGGGCAGGTATGAAGCACTATGGAGCTCTGATTCACCTCCTAAGTTCTGGGGTCAGAACCCTCCCTGTAGGCCCACTCTCCTCTGGTAAGGAATGTGCCCAGGCTCTCAGCTCTGTTTCCTGGCTAAGGATGAAGGTCCCAAGGGACGCTGACCAAGAAGCTCTGTTGTTTCTATCACTCACATGCTCTCAGGTGATCAGGAGGTCCTGGGTGTGCTGGTGGTCCTGCAGAGTGGAGTCTTCTTGTGCCCTAGGATGCCCTTGGCAGGGTTCATGCAGAAGATGGTGGGGCTGGCCCAGATCTGAATGGATCCCAGCCTCTGGTTGGGCAGAGTCCCCTTGTTGCTGTTCCTGCTGGCACAAGACCCTCTGCAATTCTTGAAGGTGATGTTGAGTTCCACTCATCTGTGATCCCCAGGTGATCCCAAGGTGATCTCAGGGTCCTGCAGTGTGGAGAGCACTCTCATGTATTTATTTCTTTTTCTTTGATTCAATTCCATTGATCAAACTGTTTGTTTATGCCAGTGCCACATGGTTTTTATTAGTATTTCTCTATAGTACAGCTTGAAGTCAGGAATGATAATACCTCAAGAAGTTCTTTTATTGTATAGGATTGTTTTAGCTGTCTTGGGTTTTTTGTTTTTCTGTAAGACATTGAATATTGTTCTTTCAAGGTTTGGAATTTTGATTCAAATTGCATTGAATCTGTACATCTCTTTTGGTTAGGATGGCCATTTTTACTATATTAATCTCATAGACCCATGAGCATTGAAAGTCTTTCCATCTTCTGATGCCTTCTTCAATTTCTTTCTTCAGAGTCTTGAATTTCTTGCTATATAGGTCTGTCTCTGGCATGGTTAAAATTACAGGATATTTATATATTTTGTGGCTATTATGAAGGGTATCGTTTCTTTAATTTCTTTGTTAGCCCATTTGTCATTTAGGCAAGTTACTGATTTTTTTTTTTTTTTTTTAGTTAAGTTTGTATCCATTTACTTGGCTGAACATTTGTATCAGATAGAGGAGTTCTCGGGTTCTTTGGGTTAACTTATTTACATTATCAGATCATCTATGAAGTGTGATACTTTGACTTCTTTCTTTCCAGTTTGTATCACCTTGATCTCTTTTATCCAGCTAAAATTTAAGTCTGTGCTGAATAGATACAGAGATAGTGGGCAGACTTGTCTTTTCCCTAATTTTAATAGAATTGCTTTAATTTTCTCTCCACATGATTTGATGTGGGCTATTGGTTTGCTATATATTGCCTTTATTGTCTTTATGTATGCAGTTTATATCCCTGATCTCTCCAAGACTTTTCTCATGAAGGAGTGTTGGATTTTGTTAAAGGCCTTTTCAGCATTGTATGAGATGATCATGTGGCTTTTTTTTCCAGTTTTTTAATATGATGGATTACATTGATAGATTTTCATTTGTTGAATAATTCTTGTGTCTTTGGGATGAAGCCTGCTTGATCATGGTAGATGATGTTTTTGATGTGTTCTTGGATTCAGTTAGCAAGTATTTTATTGAGTATTTTTACATCCATATTCATAATGGGGATTCACCTGAAATTCTCTCTCATTTTGTGGTTGAGTCTTTGTGTGGTTTAGATATCAAGGTGACTGTGGACTCAAAATAATAATAATAATAATAATAATAATAATAATAATAATAATACTCTCAAATTTGAAAGTATTCTTTTCTATGTTGTAGAATAATTTGAAGAGTATTATCACTGTCTCTTCTCTGAAGATCTGATAAAATTCTTCATTAAAACCATCTGTCCATTGGCTTTTTTGTTTGGGGGACTAATAGCTGCTTCTATTTACCTAGGTTAAATATGTCTGTTTAGATTATTTACTTGATCTTGATTTAGTTTTGATAAGTGATATCTATCAAGGAAATTATCCATGTCATTTAGATTTTTTTCAGTTTTGTTGACTACAGGTTTTGGAAGTTAAGACCTAACGATTCTTTATATTTCTTTGGTATCTGTTGAAATGTCTTCCTTTTCATTTCTGATTTTGTTAATGTCAATATTCTCTCTCTGCCTTTTGACTTAAAGATTTGTCTATCTTGTTGATTTCTCAAATAACCAACTCTTTGTTTTTCTTTCTTTGTTTCTATTTTATTGGTTTCAGACTGGAATTTGATTATTTCCTTCTATCTACTTTCCTTGTGTATGATTGCTTCTTTTTGTTGTAGAGTTTTCAGGTGTGCTATTAAGTCACCACAGTGAGACCTCATGAATAATTTCTTCATGAAGGCACTTAGTGCTATGAACTTTCCTCTTAGTACTGCTTTAATTGTATTGCATAAGTTTGGTTATGATGTGCACTCATTTTCATTGAATTATAGAATGTCATGAATTTCTTTATTTCTTCCTTGACCCAGTGGTCATTGAGTAGGGAGTTGTTAAGTTTCCATGAGTTTGTAGGCTCTCTGTTGTTTCTGTTGTTGAATTCCAGCTATAATTGATGCTTTGATAATATGTGGAAGCTTACTTCAGTTTTCTTGCATCGGTTATAACTCTGTAGCTGACCGTATAGTCAGTTTTTGAGAAGGTTCCATGATGTGCTGAGAAGAAGCTGTATTCTTTTGTGTTTGGGTGAAATGATTCATAGAGAATCTGTTTAGTCCATTTGAGTCACAATGTTTGTTAGTTCCCTTATGTCTCTGTTTAGTTTCTGTTCAGATGACCTGCAGATTGGTGAGAGTGGGATCTTGAACTCTCCCACTATTAATGTGTGAAGTTCAATCTGTGATTTAATTCTTATTAATGTTTATTTTACAAATGTGGGTGGTCTTGCATTTGAGGTTAGATATTCAGGACTGAGAGATCATCTTGGTGGATTTTTTTCTTTGATGAGTATGATGTGTCCTTCTCTATCTTTTTTTTATTATTAATTTTGCTTGGAATTCTATTTTAGTAGATGTCAGAATGTCTACTCCAGCTTGCTTCTTGGGTCCATTTGCTTAGAAAATCTTTTTCCTGCCCTTTACTATGAGATAATATCTATCTTTGTTGTTGAGTTGTATTCTTGTACTGAGCAAAATGGTGAATCTTGTTTTCACATGCATCCATTCTGTTTAATCTACGTCATTTTATTGGAGACTTGAGTACATTGATGTTGAGAGATAATTATTATCAATGATTATTACTTTCTGTTATTTTGATGTTGGTGGTAGTGTGTGTGTGTGTGTGTGTGTATGTTTTAATAGTCTTTCTTTATTCTGTACAGTTAGTGTTTTGGTTATTATGTGACAGGAGGATTTTATTTTTTATTTCCATCTATTTTGTGTTTTGTTAGCTTTTACATTTACAAGCATCCCGTTCTTTAGGTTAGGAAAATTTTCTTCTATGATTTTTCTGAAAATATTATCTGGGTTTTTTGAGCTAGGAATCTTCTCTGTTCCTATTATTCTTAGGTTTGGTATTTTCATAGTGTCCCAAATTTTCTAGATGTTTTGTTAGAAACTTTTTAGATTTAACATTTTCAATGACTGTTATACCAATTTCTTCTATTGTATCTTCTATGCCTGAGATTCTTCCTTCTATCTCTTTATTCTGTTGCTTATGCTTATGTTATAGTTTCTGTTCTCTTATCTAGGCTTTCCAGGATTCCCTCAATTTGTCTTTTCTTTAGTGGTTTTATTTCCATTTTCAGGTCTTGAACAGTTTTATTCATTTTCTTTACCTCTCTAATTTTATTTATTCAAGGCACTTTCCCAATTCTTCTTTAAAGACATCTATACTCTCCATAAAATTAAATTTGAGAGGTTGCAGTAATAGGATAGCTGGGCTCTTGTAATGCCATATTAACCTGGATCTTGTTGGTTATGGTTTTTACTCTAGTCTTTAGTTATGTCTGTTTTGCAATTATTATAGATTTAGATGCTGATTTCTGAGTTTTTCTTTGTTGGATGGATGTTTTTGGATTTTTCTTCTTGGTTTCTGCTTTCTTTCTCTCATCTTGTCTGAGTGGCTTAGGATTCTGGTGACTAGCAAGTCATTAGTTCCAGTAGGTTGTTTCCTCTGGGGTTTTTGTAACCCACATGACCTTTGGGGTTTTGGGTGCTAACTTCACCTCTGGGGTTCCTAGTATCAGTGAGGCCTGAGATCTCTGATGCCAGAATGGCCTCTAGGAAACCAGGCAGAGTTATGGACCAGAAAAGAGATCACAGAGGATAGGGTCTCCTTATGGAGTCCAGTAGGTAAACACAGTTTAAAGCTATTGGGTGTGCTTTAAGGGGACTTGGCAAATGCTTGGATCAGGGTCTTACCTGCTTGTCCCTGGTGCCATTAGGCCTCTGGGAATGCAGGCAGAGATCTGGTCTGGAAAACTGAGCCCAGGGGAGAGGGTTCAGTTTATTGCTGTTAGGTAGAGTGCTTTAGAGGGACTTAGAAAGCAGAGGATTTGGGGGAGAGGTGCAGAGTCTTACGTGATTGCCCCTGGTGCTGGCAGGTCTCCTGGAATTCAAGCAGAATTTTGGACCAGAAAATGGAGAACAGGGACAGGGTCTCCATATATGTATCTTTAGCTAGTCTAATTTAATGAAATGCTAGAAACTTCAAATTAAATATCAGGAATTAATTTTTAGATTAATCAACCTATTGAATTATTTATTTTTGTTTTCCTATTTTATATATTCCTTGAAAGTTTTATATATTTATATATGCTATTTTGAGCATATCCATCAACATTTATATTTCATGCATTTCTTTGCCAATAAATGCATAAGTGGTATCTTACTATTACTTTCTTCAGTTAATTATTTTCAATTATGTCATATTATTTTTAGTGGTATACATTCTTGCACATACTTCTAGGTTTTATACAAAAATTATATATTTAAAGACATCATATGCTTTGATCATATTTACCATTTTACATTTTATCCCTTAGTCCTTTTTCTTATTGCTATACCCTGTTAGTCATCTGTATTTAACTAATAATTGTAGTTTATCTGATACTTTTTATTTTAATTTTATTTTCTCCAGCATTTCTCTTACCTTTAATTTTTAGTTTCAATTTTTCTATATAAGCCTTGTCAAATATGTACTTTTTAATTATCTGAATGACCTTTTAGATTCCTGCCAAGAATCTATCCATCAATATGTATTATAATATACCTTAGTTTAGAAACCAAACTCAAGTCTTACCAATGTAACCATCTGTTTCTTCCTTCTTCCTTATTTGCCTTAGTGCCACAACTTTCAATAACATTTTCAGACACAGAATGTTCACTTAAATTTTTTCATCACTTATTTAATTATTCATTCTTAATTGTTATGTACTTATTATACTTGAGAAACATTTAGACCAATAAGATAGATCCTATGAGAAGAAGGCGTCAACACATAGTTAACTATAATCATATTAACAAAGTGCTAGGATTAAGTCTGTTAATGCTGAAAGGGAAAATGCTATTGAAAGAGTTTCTAGAAGAGTACATCTCAACAATGTCTAGAAATAGATAAAATTATTAAGTAACCATAAGACCAGGCTGATTGTGATAAAAGATACTTAAGAGGAGAGGATAAGATAAACAAACGGACATAAGGCTTCCCAGGAAACATGACTGCTTTGTATCACCAACCCATAGAATGTAAAACCTGAAGGATGGAGAAATGGAGGAGTGTTATGAACGTCATCGTCTAGAAACGGCACAGCGATTGTTCTTAGGAACTCACAAATGTGATTCTCTGTACACACTGAGACAGCACAAATGTCAGGATAAACAGCACAGCTGTTTCTCCAGGCCCCACCCCATACTACTGAGTAACACTATTCCTGAGATATGAGCATATGTCTACCTATCAAAAATAGGGCACCAACACCACATTAAAGTGAGAATGCTACTAGAAAGGTCCAACTTGGTACACAAATGAGCTTTATTAGGGTTACTGACAAGAGTATAGTTGAGGATTGTTTATTGGAGCAGAAATGACCCAACAACATCTGCATCACCAATGGTTGATGGCTGATGAAGGCTGGAACCCTGGAGACTCCTGCACAACTTACAGGCAGTTTCACATGTCAGAGGGTATCTATTGTAGGCATTATCAGTTGGTCTGAATCTCTCCCAGACATGCCAGATGGTCTAGGCCTCTCTGTGAATCTCAGCTGTTCTGAGAGTATTTCTCAACAGTGTTTACTGCTTCTGTAAGTTTGAGAAAAGAGAACTCTAGTACATCTGGTTAGTTTCAGGGAACTTGCTTAAATCTCTGAGTTGTTTATTTCCTGAGTTTTAACTAGTCTTCCTTTAGAAGATCATCCTGAGTTTTAAAGAGCTTCTCTGTAGGACAGAATATTTCATCTTTGAGAAAATTACTACAAAATATATTCTGAGTTTTGCTGAGAGGACCCAGATATAGCTATTTCTTGTGAGGATATGCCAGTGCCTGACAAATACAGAAGTGGATGCTCACAGTCATCTATTGGATGGAACACAGGGCCCCTAATTAAGGAGCTAGAGAAAGAACCCAAGGAGCTAAAGAGGTCTGCAACCCTATAGGAGGAACAGCAATATGAACTAACCAGTATCCCCCGAGCTGTGTCTCAAGTTGCATATTTAGCAGAGGATGGCCTAGTTGGCCATCAATGGGAGGAGAAGCCCTTGATCTTGTGAAGATCATATGCCCCAGTACAGGGGAATGCCAGGGCCAGGAAGCAGGAGTGGGTGGGTTGGGGATCAGGGCAGGGGGAGGTTATAGGGGACTTTCAAGATAATATTTAACATGTAAATGAAGAAAATATCTACTAAAAAATAAAAAAAAAATGAAATACCTTCAAAAATATATTCTGAGAATGAGGAGCTATGGATGGTGAATGGCTGTAGGCTGCAGGAAGGACCTTTTTTCTTCCATTCAAGTAGCCCCATATCACTTTTATGTTACAAAGATTCTACTACTCTACTAATTCTATCCTCAAATATCTTTTACTCCTCTTAAGATCACCTTTTTAGTTTGATGACCTATGTCCACATTTGAAGTCATATATGAAAATATTAAAATACAGGATATACACAAAAGATAAAAGATATGGTGATTGTAGTTTTGAGTCTGTATTTAATTGTTTAATATAATAATTTTTACATCCATTCATCTTCCTGAAAACCTCATGATTTCATCTTTTATTCACACACACACACACACACACACACACACACACACACACGCACACACACACAAATACCATTGGTAGTTGTTCTACATTTTCTATTTCCAGTTGTCCATCTGTTGATATATACTTGATTCCACTTTTTAAGCTATTGTGAATTGGGTAACAGTTGTGTAAAATATAGTTGTATAAATATTTCTGGTATGTTGGTTTAGAATACTTTAGGTGTATTCCCCAAAGTACTATAGCTATGTTAATACAGCAGTGTTCTTGTTTGTTTGTTTGTTTGTTTTCAACTTTTATTAGATATTTTCTTCATTTACATTTCAAGTGTTATCCAGAAAGTTCCCTATACCCTCCCCCCTCCCAGCCCTGCTCCCCTACCCATCAGCTCCCACTTCTTGGCCCTGGCGTTCCCCTGTATTGGGGCATATAAAGTCTGCATGACCAAGGGGCCTCTCTTCCCAATGATGGCCAACTAGGCCATCCTCTTCTATATATGCAGCTAGAGACATGAGCTCAGGGGGTACTAGTTAGTTCATGGTTATTCTTCCACCTAGAGGGTTGAAGACCCCTTCAGCTCCTTCGGTACTTTCTCTAGCTCCTTCTTCCTTGGGAACCCTGTGTTCCATCTAATAGCTGACCGTGAGCTTCCACTTCCATGTTTGCCAGGCATTGGTATATTTTCCCCCCGAGACAGCTATATCCGGGCCCTTTCAGCACTATCTTGCTGGCATATGCTATAGTGTCTATGTTTGGTGACTGATTGTGGGATGGATCCCTGGCAGACGCAGTCATTGGGTCCATCCTTTGGAATCAGCTTCACACATGATCTCTTTAACTCTTTCAATGTGTGCTTTGTCCTTAATTCTAGGAAGGGGTGATGTGTCCACATTTTGATCTTCCTTCTTCTTGAGTATCATGTGTTTAGTAAATTGTATCTTGGGTAGTCTAGTTTTCTGGGCTAATATCCACATATCAGTGAGTACATGTTTGTTTTTTAAGAAACCTCTATACTTCCATACTGACTATGCCAGTTTATACTCCCACAAACAGAATTAGAATTGCTTTTGCCCACATTTTCAAGAGCATAGCAGTTATAGATGGGCTGCCCTGCCCTTCAAGCTTTTATGTGTGTTTTGGGGACCCAAATTTCAGTTCTTGTGGTGCAGAGTAAAGGCTTTATTCTCATAGCTACATCTCCAGGATTTGAATATTAAAAAGGAAGCTATTGGCCATTTTTGCATTTTAAGGATTCTATCATTCATTTATTTATTGGAAAATTTGGGGATCATTTAGCTTTTAAGCTTGTTAAATATGCCAGATATTGATTTTTTTTTTGTTTGTTGAACTATCACTGTCAATAATTTCTTTTTATTTGGCTTTGTTTTCAATACATGTAGACTACAGGTTTCCTTCCCTCCACTCCTCCCAGTCCCTTCTCTGCACACTCCTCTCTCACCCAGATTCAATAATCCCCTGTTTAAACTCTTGCTCTTCTTCTTTATCAAAGAGATTACTCATTTCTTGGAGAAAGTAAACTCATCTTAGGGTAAAGTGAAGACAGTCAAATGGCTGATCAATAACTATATTGACAATTAAAGATGGATAGACCATTCTCTTTTGTAGTTCACTAATAAAGTAAATCTTTAATCTGGATGAGTTCTCCATTTTCTGTAGGTCTTGGTCACTGGCCTCCTAATCAAGAAGAGAAGCCTGGCAATTTTTGCCAGTCTACTGTCTCTACTTTGCTCCTCCTTTGTATAATATGAGTTCTTTCTATAAGTTGCTGGGCATTAGGAATTACCTGTCATTTCCCAGCAGGGGTCATCCCTCCTGAAAACACAACAAATGTAAGCTTTTAAAAAATAGCACTCTAATTTTTTTTCCCATTTGTACTCCTTGTTCCTTGATGCGTCTTTTCCATATTGCAGTGTTTAAAACTATGAGATTTTTGTCCTGTCAACTGAAAAACCAGTTACATTCAGATAGCATGAATTGTTTCAGTTAAATTCCATAAGACTCTGATAGGCTGAAGGCTTAGTCTCAAAGAAAATTCAATATTTTGAACATATACTCAGAGTACATTGTAGACTCCATAAAGAGTTTAACAATTTGCTCTAAAGTTTGGCATTGATAGGTTTCAATATTTTGTAATTAACTTACCACGTAGAAAAATTAATAGGAACAGCTTTTTAGTTTTTTATGCAGTTCAATGCTCCTGTCAACTATACTTTAGTTATAAAAGATGATAGAAGCATATGTTTATTTCATATGCATATGCTCATTGTAAGACTGTTAACTATCAGAATCTCTTCAGGGATACATCTTACCATTGTTACAAAGAGACATCCCGAAGAGATCTGAAGAAATAATCTAATATATAAGTTGTAAGACGAGGATCTTCGAAGAATAAAAATTAGTCGTTAGAAGTAGACTCACGTAGGAAAATCAAAATACTTCATCTGTCTTTAAAAAATTTCTTGGGAAATGGAAAAAAAAAATTAGAAAGCATTTTAAAAGAGTATTTTCCTCTAAACTAAAATTTGTATTTGAGAAATTATGCATGTACTTTAATTTCAGATTACTTATATCCTACATTTAATGAAAACTGATTCAAATATCGGTTTGAATAATTTTCAGGCAATCATTAGTTTCCTGGTGTTTGCAATCAGTTATGGAGTTCTGCTTCTTCAGAGTTTGCCAATGATTGCTCTTGGCTATGTTTTTATATTTCCAATGGTTCAATGCATTATTTTCCAGCCTTCTGTAGAGGTCTGGTTACTCATCTAGAAATGAGCTCTGAATTTAGGCAATCTTTATGCTTGTTGTATTTTCTTTAAAAATCAATACAATCTTCTACAAAGTCAGAATGTTCCTTAATGTATAGCCGAGTGGCTGCCAACTCTAAAAACATAAAAGAAGATAAATATACACATGGTATTTAAAAATGCAGCAGCCAATTGTTTGTCAATCACTGACATCAAGAAAAAAAAATGTGCCTTAAATGGCTAGGTACTTTTGCTTAGTGTGTTCATAATTTCTACCCTTTCCAGACTGGTGCTGCTCTAGCATATAGATTCCCTGGGAGTCTCATGCTGCAAGGTGCATTAGTGTCCTTTCTCATTCCTAATCAATAGTAGGGAGAAAAGCTGTGAGCAGAATTTCTTATGTTACTGTGGTCAGAGAGGTTGTTGAGAGAAAACAAGGGACTGGAAAGAAAAGTTCTGCGATGCCTGAGATTGATACTTGAACTTTTGATGAGTTTTGTGCATACCATGGTGGTCACCTCTCACTGAGAAAAGCCATTTCAACCCAGGTACTTCAGAAAGTACAAATCCATTATAATACTTGCATAAAAATTCTTTAAGGGTGGAGACTAATTATATCCAGGGATCCATAAATATAAATTCTTTCAGGGGTTAGGTCAAGACTCCCTGGTTTATGTAACAAAAGAGATTCACAAGCAAAAGGATTACCTTGAGGAATCAGTGTACAATCTGGTAGCAGTTACTGAATACAATCATGTTTCCTGTGTACAACATGTCTCCAAATGTCCTTCTTGTGTTTGAGCTCAGTTAGTGCTCACGCATCCTGTAAGGTAAGAGCTAGAATTTATTGGATCATAAGCAATTCTAATGCTATATGACACTGTGTTGTTAATAGAAGTAGACTTATTTTTCTAGTATTATTTATGAAAGAATGTGATGTGAAGAGGAAAATAAATGTCAGTTCATTATTTTATAGACTTTCAGACAAAAACAAGAAGAGCACAAGAATCCCCAAGTCCCCCAGACCCTATATTGAGTTGCTGGAATATTTTAAGTTGGCCACCCTGAGAAACTACACAGTGAATTCTATCCTTATTGACTTAGGAACCCTTTCAATGGTAAATCAACAAGCAGCAATAGGTTTAGGTGAACATTCAAGAGAATAAAAATAAGAATTTCTTTGAAGACAAATCAGTTAGTATACCTTTATTCTGTTTTCTCCAGAGGATGAAGATAGACATGCTTTCCTCTTCCTTCATTCTACAAAGGAGATACTTAGTGTAATTTTATCAGAATGCTATAGGCTATTAGTCCTGAAAGATTTCTTAACTCAAAATGTACTTCATTCATACCTACTTTGTCAGGATTTAAAAAAAAATTTTATTAGATATTTTCTTCATTTACATTTCAAATGCTATTCTAAAAGTCCCCTATACACACACCCCCGCCCTGCTTACCTACCTACTCACTCCTATTTCTTGGCCCTGGCATTCCCCTTGTACTGGGGTATATAAAGTTTGCAAGACCAAGGGGCCTCTCTTCTCAATGATGGCCAACTAGGCCATCTTTTGCTACATATGCAGCTAGAGACATGAGCTCTGGGGGTACTAGCTAGTTCATATTGTTGTTCCACCTATAGGGTTTCAGACTCCTTCAGCTCCTTGGGTACTTTCTCTAGCTCCTCTATTGGGAACCCTGTGTTTCATCCTATGGGTGACTGTGAGCATCCACTTTTGTATTTGCCAGGTACTGGCATAGCCTCAAAAGAGACAGCTGTATCGGGGTCCTTTCAGCAAAATCTTGCTGGCATATGCAATAATGTCTGGGTTTGGTGGCTGATTATAGGATGGACCCCCAGGTGGGGCAGTCTCTGGATGGTCCATCCTTTTATCTTAAAGCCAAACTTTGTCTCTGTAACTCCTTCCATGGGTATTTTGTTCCCTATTCTAGGGAGAAATGAAGTATCCATGCATTGGTCTTCCTTCTTCTTGATTTTCTTGTGTTTTGCAAATTGTATCTTGGGTATTCTAGGTTTTTCAGGATTATTATGAGAATTATTTATTATACTTACTGCCCATCTATCTCTCTCCCTATACAAGTCTACTGTGTTAGGTTCTGTAGGCCAACTTCCAGAGCTGCCTAAATACCATATGACTAATAGAAACTATAGCCTTTCTTGCCTTATTCTATACCACTTGCATGGCATAATTGAAGATCCAAAGACAGTCAACTGGAAGCAATCTACAGCGGGGGGGGGGGGGGGGTATTTAATGCTCTCATTCTTTCTCTTCTGAGATAACTCTAACAAATGCACTCTCTGCAAATCCCACTAAAGCTTTGTTATAATGAATCCAATCTAAGAAAGCTGTTGTCCATAGCTATGTGGTGCATAGATATAGTGGCAGATTTAGGACTATGAAAGTCTAAACCTGTGAGGCTGTGGTTTGTAGCTATCTGCATTCCCATGGGCAGGAGGAAAAAGATTATTACAGCAGGCCCACTGCAAACAGACTAACCATAAACTATCTTGAAAAGACACTGGCCGGACAAGTACTAAATAGTGTAGGCAGATTGTGAAGCTTCTACAGAAGGGATTTTTGTTTAGATGTTTCAAGAAACATCTTTGAAAACAACAACTGGATCTGAGATATTTAATCTAGTATCATCGGTGTCCAGAGCTATTTCCACAGTAACCCCAAAAGCTTCACTTTTGAGAAAGAAGGATTTAAATCTGCTGTACCTAGAGCCCCCTACCATGGAGCAACAACATAAATATAAGATTTATTTATGTCTCATTATTTCCTCTGCCATTCCTGGATGGTACAATAGAAATATCTACTGTATGCAGAAGATATAGGATAGCAAAACTATGATCCTCTCTCTTGAATCAAGCCTCAAGGTCTGAATCAAGTACATGTTTCAGAAATAATCTTTAATTGGATGAAAGTGTGAAGATTTGTGCAGCAAGTTGGTCTAGGAATGCCCTTAGCATGTGAATGAAATACGAAAGGTTGAAGGAACTGAGAAGATAAAGAAGGAGGTAAGCCAAGGATTGAAATAAAAAATAAATCCATTAACTGGCGAATTTCCGACAGAAGCACGTTTAGGGTAATCGAAATTTGGGCAGATTTCACATCCTGGGGACACATGAAAGGGTTTATGAGCTAAACCAAACAAGCAAAGTTGTTCTTTGTCCACAAAGAATGTACCTGTGATTTCTCTAATTGTGCTAAAATGTCAAGCCTCAAGAAACATAGATAGAAATGCTCAGAATGAAATAATTGGCTGTTTTAAATGACTGTTTTCTAGGTTTGAAATATGTGTCATTGATTATAATTAGTTGGATCATTACTACTTTATTTTTTTTTTCTTTGAGAGTGAATAGAAAGACACAGAAACATTGGAATTCACACACAGATATGTGAATAGGTCCATGCAAAAGATAAGCTAATATATCCATGCAAATGATATGCAAAAGCATTGTTTTGTTTCATCTGTGCCTTTGAGATTACACTTGATTATGAAACCCATAGTTTACATTTCTGTGTGTACAGCTGTTTAAAAGGTTCTCTCTGTTCCTTTATAGCTAATCAATTTCTTAATGCTCTCAATTGTGCTTCCTGGATATAGATAGTCTTTTCTTAGATTTTCTTAGGTCCCTAAGCAGCAAATTTTCTTGATTCATATCTGTGGCAAATTCTATTTCATCAACGCCACTGTATCAAAATTCAGTTTGGAAGTGACCTCTTAAAAATTAACTCAATTTCAAAATACCATAGTGAGCATTTCTCTATATTGCTAAGATATATCATCTTCCCTTCTTCTTCTTCTAGTAGAGAGCTTAACAGACACATTGGAGATTTTTATAACATTTCTGAATATATATATATATATATATATATATATATATATATATATATATATATATAAAATCAGTCAAAGGTTTCTAAATGTAAATATCTACAAAGTTACAAATAACATCTATAAAGGAGAAGAGCTATAGAAAACATTTTATCCCTTAAGTGGTAGCTTTCAAAATATTGTTAGCATATCGCCACCAATAGCATGGTTATCAAGGACAGCAGATTCAGCCCATACACAGCGGAGTCATGGGCTATCTCTGAACACTCCATGTCTTGGATTTCATGTTGTGGTTTGCTTTGTGATTCTGTCAGGTTGGTTGCCATTAGTCCCTGACTGATTCTGAAATAATGTATTCAGAATTTTTTTTTTTTTTTTTTTTTTTTTTTTTTTTTTTTTTTTTTTTTTTTTTTTTTTTTTTTTTTTTTTTTTTTACTTTTATTAGATATTTTCTTCATTTACATTTCAAGTGTTATCCAGAAAGTTCCCTATATCCTCCCCCCTCCCGGCCCTGCTACCCTACCCACCCGCTCCCACCCGCTGGCCCCGGTGTTCCCCTGTATTGGGGCAAATAAAGTCTGCATAACCAAGGGGCCTCTCTTCCCACTGATGGCCAACTAGGCCATCCTCTTCNATAGTCTTAGAGAAGTCCCTATGTAGAATGGTAACAATGTTTCTCTGTAGGGCTTCTCTAGACTTCTTTATTAGATTATATATTCAACATTCTGCTCCTAGAAGCTTCTTATTTTTAATCAGCAATCTTCATCTGAGTGCATCCTTTTAGTTTTATGAAGTAGACAGAAATTTTTTAAAGAACCCTTTACCTTTTTTTTTAATTAGAAAGCATTTTAAAAGAGTATTTTCCTCTAAACTAAAATTTATATTTGAGAAATTATGCATGTACTTTAATTTCAGATTACTTATATCCTACATTTAATGAAAACTGATTCAAATATCGGTTTGAATAATTTTCAGGCAATCATTAGTTTCCTGGTGTTTGCAATCATTTATGGAGTTCTGCTTCTTCAGAGTTTGCCAATGATTGCTCTTGGCTATGTTTTTATAATTCCAATGGTTCAATGCATTATTTTCCATCCTTCTGTGGAGGTCTGGTTACTCATCTAGAAATGAGCTCTGAATTTAGGCAATCTTTATGCTTGTCGTATTTTCTTTAAAAATCAATACAATCTTCTACAAAGTCAGAATGTTCCTTAATGTATAGCCTAGTGGCTGCCAACTCTAAAAACCTAAAAGAAGATAAATATACTCATGGTATTTAAAAATGCAGCAGCCAATTGTTTGTCAATCACTGACATCAAGAAAAAAAAAAGTGCCTTAAATGGCTAGGTACTTTTGCTTAGTGTGTTCATAATTTCTACCCTTTCCTGAATGGTGCTGCTCTAGCATATAGATTCCCTGGGAGTCTCATGCTGCAAGGTGCATTAGTGTCCTTTCTCATTCCTAATCAATAGTAGGGAGAAAAGCTGTGAGCAGAATTTCTTATGTTATGTGGTCAGAGAGGTTGTTGAGAGAAAACAAGGGACAGGAAAGAAAAGTTCTGCAGTGCCCGAGATTGATACTTGAACTTTTGATGAGTTTTGTGCCTACCATGGTGGTTACCTCTCACTGAGAAAAGCCATTTCAACCCAGATACTCCAGAAAGTACAAATCCATTATAATACTTGCATAAAAATTCTTTAAGGGTGGAGACTAATTATATCCATGGATCCATAAATATAAATTCTTTCAGGGGTTAGGTCAAGACTCCCTGGTTTATGTAACAAAAGAGATTCACAAGCAAAAGGATTACCTTCAGGAATCAGTGTACAATCTGGTAGCAGTTACTGAATACAATCATGTTTCCTGTGTACAACATGTCTCCAAATGTACTTCTTGTGTTTGAGCTCAGTTAGTGCTCACGCATCCTGTAAGGTAAGAGCTAGAATTTATTGGATCATAAGCAATTCTAATGCTATATGACACTGTGTTGTTAATAGAAGTAGACTTATTTTTCTAGTATTATTTATGAAAGAATGTGATGTGAAGAGGAAAATAAATGTCAGTTCATTATTTTATAGACTTTCAGACAAAAACAAGAAGAGCACAAGAATCCCCAAGTCCCCCAGACCCTATATTGAGTTGCTGGAATATTTTAAGTTGGCCACCCTGAGAAACTATACAATGAATTCTATCCTCATTGACTTAGGAACCCTTTCAATGGTAAACCAACAAGCAGCAATAGGTTTAGGTGAACATTCAAGAGAATAAAAATAAGAATTTCTTTGAAGACAAATCAGTTAGTATACCTTTATTCTGTTTTCTCCAGAGGATGAAGATAGACATGCTTTCCTCTTCCTTCATTCTACTAAGGAGATACTTAGTGTAATTTTATCAGAATGCTATAGGCTATTAGTCCTGAAAGATTTCTTAACTCAAAATGTACTTCATTCATACCTACTTTGTCAGGATTTTAAAAATTTTTATTAGATATTTTCTTCATTTACATTTCAAATGCTATTCTAAAAGTCCCCTATACACACACCCCCGCCCTGCTTACCTACCTACTCACTCCTATTTCTTGGCCCTGGCATTCCCCTTGTACTGGGGTATATAAAGTTTGCAAGACCAAGAGGCCTCTCTTCTCAATGATGGCCAACTAGGCCATCTTTTGCTACATATGCAGCTAGAGACATGAGCTCTGGGGGTACTAGTTAGTTCATATTGTTGTTCTACCTATAGGGTTTCAGACCCCTTCGGCTCCTTGGGTACTTTCTCTAGCTCCTCTATTGGGAACCCTGTGTTTCATCCTATGGGTGACTGTGAGCATCCACTTTTGTATTTGCCAGGCACTGGCATAGCCTCAAAAGAGACAGCTGTATCGGGGTCCTTTCAGCAAAATCTTGCTGGCATATGCAATAATGTCTGGGTTTGGTGGCTGATTATAGGATGGACCCCCAGGTTGGGCAGTCTCTGGATGGTCCATCCTTTTATCTTAAAGCCAAACTTTGTCTCTGTAACTTCTTCCATGGGTATTTTGTTCCCTATTCTAGGGAGAAATGAAGTATCCATTCATTGGTCTTCCTTCTTCTTGATTTTCTTGTGTTTTGCAAATTGTATCTTGGGTATTCTAGGTTTGTCAGGATTATTATGAGAATTATTTATTATACTTACTGCCCATCTATCTCTCTCCCTATACAAGTCTACTGTGTTAGGTTCTGTAGGCCAACTTCCAGAGCTGCCTAAATACCATATGACTAATAGAAACTATAGCCTTTCTTGCCTTATTCTATACCACTTGCATGGTATAATTGAAGATCCAAAGACAGTCAACTGGAAGCAATCTACAGCGGGGGGGCGGGGGGGGTATTTAATACTCTCATTCTTTCTCTTCTGAGATAACTCTAACAAATGCACTCTCTGCAAATCCCACTAAAGCTTTGTTATAATGAATCCAATCTAAGAAAGCTGTTGTCCATAGCTATGTGGTGCATAGATATAGTGGCAGATTTAGGACTATGAAAGTCTAAACCTGTGAGGCTGTGGTTTGTAGCTATCTGCCTTCCCATGGGCAGGAGGAAAAAGATTATTACAGCAGGCCCACTGCAAACAGACTAACCATAAACTATCTTGAAAAGACACTGGCCGGACAAGTACTAAATAGTGTAGGCAGATTGTGAAGCTTCTACAGAAGGGATTTTTGTTTAGATGTTTCAAGAAACATCTTTGAAAACAACAACTGGATCTGAGATATTTAATCTAGTATCATCGGTGTCCAGAGCTATTTCCACAGTAACCCCAAAAGCTTCACTTTTGAGAAAGAAGGATTGAAATCTGCTGTACCTAGAGCCCCCTACCATGGAGCAACAACATAAATATAAGATTTATTTATGTCTCATTATTTCCTCTGCCATTCCTGGACGGTACAATAAAAATATCTACTGTATGTAGAAGATATAGGAGAGCAAAACTATGATCCTCTCTCTTGAACCAAGCCTCAAGGTCTGAATCAAGTACATGTTTCAGAAATAATCTTTAATTGGATGAAAGTGTGAAGATTTGTGCAGCAAGTTGGTCTAGGAATGCCCTTAGCATGTGAATGAAATACGAAAGGTTGAAGGAACTGAGAAGATAAAGAAGGAGGTAAGCCAAGGATTGAAATAAAAAATAAATCCATTAACTGGCGAATTTCCGACAGAAGCACGTTTAGGGTAATCGAAATTTGGGCAGATTTCACATCCTGGGGACACATGAAAGGGTTTATGAGCTAAACCAAACAAGCAAAGTTGTTCTTTGTCCACAAAGAATGTACCTGTGATTTCTCTAATTGTGCTAAAATGTCAAGCCTCAAGAAACATAGATAGAAATGCTCAGAATGAAATAATTGGCTGTTTTAAATGACTGTTTTCTAGGTTTGAAATATGTGTCATTGATTATAATTAGTTGGATCATTACTACTTTATTTTTTTTCTTTGAGAGTGAATAGAAAGACACAGAAACATTGGAATTCACACACAGATATGCGAATAGGTCCATGCAAAAGATAAGCTAATATATCCATGCAAATGATATGCAAAAACATTGTTTTGTTTCATCTGTGCCTTTGAGATTACACTTGATTATGAAACCCATAGTTTACATTTCTGTGTGTACAGCTGTTTAAAAGGTTCTCTCTGTTCCTTTATAGCTAATCAATTTCTTAATGCTCTCAATTGTGTTTCCTGGATATAGATAGTCTTTTCTTAGATTTTCTTAGGTCCCTAAGCAGCAAATTTTCTTGATTCATATCTGTGGCAAATTCTATTTCATCAACGCCACTGTATCAAAATTCAGTTTGGAAGTGACCTCTTCAAAATTAACTCAATTTCAAAACACTATAGTGAGCATTTCTCTATATTGCTAAGATATATCATCTTCCCTTCTTCTTCTTCTAGTAGAGAGCTTAACAGACACATTGGAGATTTTTATAACATTTCTGACTATATATATATATATATATATATATATATATATATATATATATATATAATCAGTCAAAGGTTTCTAAATGTAAATATCTACAAAGTTACAAATAACATCTACAAAGGAGAAGAGCTATAGAAAACATTTTATCCCTTAAGTGGTAGCTTTCAAAATATTGTTAGCCTATCGCCACCAATAGCATGGTTATCAAGGACAGCAGATTCAGCCCATACACAGCAGAGTCATGGGCTATCTCTGAACACTCCATGTCTTGGATTTTATGTTGTGGTTTGCTTTGTGATTCTGTCAGGTTGGTTGCCATTAGTCCCTGACTGATTCTGAAATGATGTATTCAGAATTTTTAGTGAGTCTGTAAAAAAATGATCAAATGTTCTTTAGGAGCTTTGAAAGATAAAACCCCACGATAGAGCTCCTGCTCTGGATACAATGAGGCCATGGATTCAGTATCTAGAGCCACCCATATGAAGATTATTGCTACTACGTGAATTACTACATGAGTCTTTTTTCCTGATAAATTGTGAGGCTTAAATAAGATGATTGGAAAATTTAGACAGGAATTTGTAGTGTTGTTGGTGTTGTGGAGCGCCACAGTGAAGAATGAAAGCCCCTCCCCCCCTCCAAAACTTGTCTTCTTCTTTGTTGGTTTCTTTCTTTTCTCTGTTTCCTTCAAGAGATTTAAGGTGGTATATTTCTCTATGAAGAACAATGAAGAATGTGCTCTGGCTCAGCTGTATGCAGTGTCTCTCAATGATCTAAGTGTTAAAGGACTGCCCTTTACAATGGCACAGGAGGCTGTGTGGACCATTATCAGGTTGTCCTTCATGAAGAACTCTAGGTTTTCAGTGGGGAACAGTCTTAAAGGAAATTGTGCGATTTACTGGTTTTCATTTCTTGGCATAGAACATGATTGTTAGTTAGCTCTTTTCCATGATGGTGATGGCCCTTAATTGAGTCCCAACGTAATGGAGCCATAAGTATCTCAGACTAAAACTTCCAGAAGAGGAAACCTTAATAAGACTTTATCCTTGTATGTTTATTTCCACAGCTATCCCATTCTAGTGACTAAAAAGCCAACTAGGGCAATGTGTCTTATACCCATGATATTTTAATTATAAAAGACCCTCTAACTTATATCCAAATACCTTCAATGAAACTTAATCCATAAGATTAATATAGAGTAAATATTAAAAGTATTACATATATGGTTATTTTTTATAATTTACATGATTTCAAACATGGCATGTATTTGTCATTACCATTTATCATGTCATGATGATGATGGCTAATGTTATTTAAAATTATGTATATATGGCAAATATCATGGAATGTTTACGTCTATTTTATCCATCATTTACACATACCAATTAAATGGCTAAAATTCTTAAGGCTTATGTACAAATATGCCTCTTTTTCTTTTTATAGCATGTTGAATAAAATATCTTAAGTCAGTCATTGGAAAAGTTTAAATATGTCTATACCTGAATGATTACCATAATAGTAAGTGAGCTACCTGATAAGAGTTGCAATTGTCTAGTCAGAGTTTACAGTGTACAATATGACCTTTTAAGCACCCGACCTGTATTTGCTTGCTTAATCTTCATAACATCTGTAAATAGGCAATTTTATCCACATTTTTATATTGGAAAAAAAATGAGGCATTACAGTGACATTTACAGGAGCAGATACACTGAAAACTATAAAGCCAGCTTTCATGTATAAATACCAGAGGGGAAATTGTAAAGATAACTTTCAGGACCAGCATCATCTGTCTCACAAGTTCATGTCTATCATTTATAAGGCAAATGTGACTCTTATGTAAAACTCTAGTCATGCTAATAAGATGAAGTGAGTGCACCCAGTCTCTGTCTCTCTGTCTCTCTGTCTCTCTGTCTCTCTCTCTCTCTTCCTCTCTCTAGACGAAACTTCACAAATCAATTATGCTATGCATTATGCAACCCTGAAATGAAAATTCTCAAGGTTTGATGGTAGCAAAGGCATATATTATGGAATGTAAATTATGGATGACTTTTAAATGTTATCATTTCCAAGATTCTAAGCTTTAGTGTTTAGTCCAGGCTCTTTCAATCAATGAATCAAATTTCAATTTTCATTTATGTATTGGATATTAGGTTCAAGTCACATGAGTTTGTCTTCAGTGATGTCAAAC
The DNA here is from genome assembly GCA_902729485.2 of Mus minutoides. Taxonomy (NCBI): domain Eukaryota; kingdom Metazoa; phylum Chordata; class Mammalia; order Rodentia; family Muridae; genus Mus; species Mus minutoides. Next base: position 100,255 of record CACVCL010018559.1, on the reverse strand, counting down.
AATTTTATCCCTGTGGTACAAGTTCTTACTGTCTTCATTCTTATGTTTCCCTATTGTGTCCCTCTCTTTCTCCTCTATGTGCAAACATCTCAATGCCCTGCTCAGCCAATGCTGTTTTATGTATTGCCACCTTATACCCTTTAAATACTCAATGCTCCTCAAGAACAAACAGATAAAATGTTCTAGGCTTAAGCTCCTGCCTCATTACTTCTAATTTTGTCTCACTAATTTCTAATTTGGCTTATAGAGCATCTTCACTGGGTTAATCTACAATCAGTTTAAATTTCAAAAACTTTCACTTAACTGCTTCTTTTTTAAAATTTCTCCCTATAAAGTGGTCTTTTCTTTGCCTCTTGATTAACATGTGAAACATGTTACTATATATGGAACATTATATAATCTCTTTAATTTACCATGCTTCTTGTACAGTCTAAGAAGAACCTGAAAGTTCAACCGAAAGTACGCAAGTTGATCTTAACCTACCAAATTCTTTCAAAGCAAAGTGCTTGCTCTCTTCAAGCTCATGTGTTTTATAATGCCATGCTTACTTAAGAATTATGTGTCCAACTTGTAATAAGAACACATGCTCCACTATGTTCATAGCAGCCTTATTCATAATAGCCAGAAGCTGGAAAGAACCCAGATGTCACTCAACAGAAGAATGGATACAGAAAATGTGGTACATTTACAGCTATTAAAAACAATGAATTTATGAAATTCTTAGGCAAATGGATGGATCTGGAGGATATCATCCTGTGGGAGGTAACTTAATCACAAAAGAACACACATGATATGCACTTACTGATAAGTTGATATTAGCCCAGAAACTTAGAATACACAAATTATAATTTGCAAAACACATGAAACTTAAGAAGGAAGACCAAAGTGGGGATACTTTGTTCCTTCTTAAAATGGGGAACAAAATATCCACGGAAGGAGTTACAGAGACAACATTTGGAGCAGAGCCTGAAGGAATGACCATCTAGAGACTGCCACACTTGAGGATCCATCCCATAAACCACCACCAAACCCAGACACTAGGCAGATGCCAAAAAGAGCCTGCTGACAGGAGTCTGATATAGCTATCTCCTATGAGACTCTGCCAGTGCCTGGAAGATACAGAACTGGATGCTCATAGGAATCCACTGGAGAGAGCACAGGGTCCCCAATGAAGGAGCCAGAGAAAGTACCCAGGGAGATGAAGGGGTCTGAAGCCCCATAGGAGGAACATCAATATGAACTACCAGTACCTCCCAGAGCTCCTTGGAACTCTATCACCAATCAAAGAAAACACATGGTGGAACTTGTGGCTCTAGCTATATATGTAGCAGAGGATGGCCTAGTTGGTCATCAATGGGATGATAGGCCCTTGGTCCTGTGAAGGTGCTATGACCCAGTAGAGGGGAATGCCAAGGCCAGGAATAGGAATGGGTGGGTTGGGGAGCAGGAGGAGGGAGGAGGGTATAGGGAATTTTCAGAGGGGAAACTAGGAAAGGGGATAACATTTGAAATGTAAATAAAGAAAATATCTAAAAAAATTAATTCATGTTGTTTTATTTTTCACAGAAATGAAAACATAGACGTGAAAATATGTTACGGTTAGAAAAAACTAACTTTAAATTATTCTTTTTTTTTTCTTTATTAAATATTTTCTAAATTTACATTTCAAATGCTATTCCAAAAGTCCTCTCCCCCCTCCCCCCTCACTGCTCCCATGCCCACCCACTCCCACTTCTTGGCCCTGGCATTCCCCTGTATTGGGGTATATAAAGATTGCAGTACCAAGGGGCCTCTCCTCCAAATGATGGCCGACCAGGCCATCTTCTGTTACACATGATGCTAGAGACTCAAGTTCTAGGGGTTCTGTTTAGTTCATATTGTTGTTTCTCTTCTAGGGTTTCAGACCCCTTCAGCTCCTGGTGTTCTATCTCTAGCTTCTCTAATGTGGGTCCCGTGCTCCCTTTTATGGATGACTGTGAGCATCCACTTCTGTGGGAGTCAGCTATATCAGGGTCCCTTCAGTAAACACTTGCTGTCCTATGCAATAGTGTCTGAGTTTAGTGACTGATTATGGGATGGATCCCCGGTGGGTTAGTCTCTGTATGGTCCATCCTTTCATCTTAGCTCTAAACTTTGTCTCTGTAAATCCTTTCATGGGTATTTTGTTTCCTATTCGAAGGAGGAATGAAGTATCCACACGTTGGTCTTCCTTCTTGATTTTCATGTGTTTTGCAGATTGTATCTTGGGTGTTCTAAGTATCTGGGCTAATTATGGATAGAGAAAATTGTTTATGAGATGGTTTTTAAAATATTGAATTTTTGAGGCAATAGCATTCTCTTTGGCACTCATTTCAAAAGAATTTTTTTCTCAATAGACACTTAGTAAACTGTGGTGGAGTTATTTGATTTAAAAACACAAGAATTTTATTAGGAAACATGGGATCATAGCAAGCTCCCGATCTCTGGCTCTTATGATCTTTCTGACCCTCTTTCCATTAAATAAAAGAAAATAAAGATATGAACCAGGAAAAAAAAAAAAACACAAGAATGTCTTGGTTAATTTATTTGTTCACTGGGAACACACAGGGATAATAATTTAAAACTAACCTTTAGCAACTCAAAAAACAATACAATAATGATGTAATAACTTGCCTTCCAGATCCTGCTAATATATGATGTGTGACATGTAGAGTCACTTCCATGCCCCTGATACCATCTGTTTCTCTTCTGGCTGAGTCCCACAGAACTGTTATCCTCTGAACATACATAAGCAGTGTCCCATCAAGAGTATCAAGCTGTGGTCTGACAGAGGATGAGAAAGCAGTTCACCAAGGAAAACTGTACATACATAGGAAACCTCATGACTTAATTTCTGCAACTTTAGCCTGTTACTCCAAAATATGTGTTCATGTTCTCATACTTTTGTGTTTGACTTGTACTTGTACCCTACATTTTCTGTAACATACATTTCAATAATGAACATTTTTTTAGAACTAACACTAGGATAAGAAAGATAGTTGACATTTTCTTGTTCAAACTAATTCCTTATATTTACCACATCAAAATTATAATTTTGAAAAGAATATGCCTTATGACATTCATTAAAGAAAACTAGAATATATATATATATATATATATATATATATATATACTTACATAATCATAAATATTTTAAAATATCTAGAATATAAATTCCCTGACATCAGAAAATGTGTTTTATTCAATGTACTTAATGTATTTACTGAACATTGTATATTGTGACAACTATTTAGCAAACATCCAATTAAGTTATTTATCAATTGAGGTTATGGAACTCAGTGACCACATGTGTTTGCAAAATTCAAATCTATGGCCAGTGCTTAAAGGATTTTTGTAATTTTGCTATAGAGTTTGGTTTTATTTAACAGAACAAAGTTCTAGATAGCTTTTCCTTGTTTTCTTCTATTTTCAGTGTATAGCTATAGTGTGAACTACATCTATTCTTATATTCTGTCTTTAATGTTTCTCATTATTTTGAGAAAAATGTAACATCTACATTTCAGTCATTGAGTATTAGTATCCATGTTGGTATGTATAGTTGTCAGACTTTAAAATTTTTCTTTTTGAGATCATAGATGAGTTAATGATTTAAAAAAGTTACCATGCAGCAAATGTTTATGCAAGATCTGTTAAGTGTCAGGGAAGTTGTTTAGTACTGGGGTAAAGTGTTAAACCAAGTGATGATGTGTCTGCTTTTATTGTAAGTTAGGGTTTTAGATATACAAGCTCTAATGAAATAATTCTAGCAGAAAGTTACTCATCTCTGGGGCAGTGTGCCAGTAAAGCAGGAGAAACACTTCAAGACAGCTTCTCCTATTCTGCAGGATAGAGTTTCTCCTAGCCTGCTTTATGGCCTATAGGATAAATAATTTACTTCGCTTTTAGAGTTTTGCAAAGAATCCACCAAACACAGTGTTTTATGCAGCTACCTTCTTTGATCCTAAGAAGTCTGAGCTTTTGTGGTCCAGAGGGAGAGTTCTCAGCTAGTAGCTATTGATTTTGGTCTTTAGCCTGTCATACCTGGTCTCTTGCCATCTCTACTTGCTAGAGTAACTTACTCCCTGAAATTCTCATATGAGTTCTAGATAAGATTTCTCAGTTTCTCACTAAAGAGTAAAATAATTACTCATGCACTATTTTCCTATTCATCTCAAGAGACATTCTAATGCATTCTGAAAGCCTAAGCCAAATAATATGTGAGTTAGGTTTTCTCACCAAATTTCTAACATAGTTCATGAGAGACTTCAAATAGTCAATGCACATGAATCTTCTTTGAGAAAACTTTCTTTACTCCTGAGATTCTTATCCAATTAACCAAAAAAAAAAATTACCTGTACATTCATTTTTGTGAGCCTAATTTGTACTAGATATTATTACGACAGTCTCACATGCATTAATTAACTTAATATTTATAACCCAATTGATATCATGTGCTAAAACTGTTTCAACTGAAAACAGACTGAAGACAAGAGGAATTCAGCAACTTGAAAATATATATATATATATATATATATATATATATTTTACTCCTCGATTTGAACTAAGAATTTTAGTCTCTCATGATTGGAAATACAATTAATTTATTGCTCATGACTTGGCTCATCCTCTTAATGCTTTGCCTGACATTGGGTTCGGTTCCTCCTTACATTTTGCTACAGCATGTATAACTTATAGATCTACAAAAAAACTGACTGACTCTTTATCAAATGTTTTTAGTCTTTGAAGACTTTCAATTAGTGTTTAGCAAATAACAAAATGACACTACATTAATAATGATATTGGGGCCAAGGAAATATATTAGTTGATAACATTCTTGCCCTCAAATCATGAGGCCTCAAATTTAAATCCACACATAAAAGCCAGATGCATTAATATTCATCCATAATCTCAGTGATCCTATAGTAAGAAGAGAGGTGAGGATGGAAGAACCTCTAAAATCTTTAGGACCAGACAACCCAGCATATGCAAAGGCAAACAAAAGTGAGATTTTTGACCTCAGTAAGGTGGAACAGCAGGATCATCAGCTAGGCTGGTCTTCTTTTGATATTGTCATTTTAGTCAAAAAAAAAAAAAAAAAAAACCAGCAATGAAAAGAATAATGAGAAAAAGCATCTAGGAGTAGAAAAAAACAAACACAAAAACAAACACAAAACAAAACAAACAAACAAACAAACAAAATACTGGAAAAGTAGTTGGTGGCTGTAAGTCAAAATTTGTGTCTCCTCCTCACCATATAATCAATATATAGAGAAGAAAAGGACCGGAAGTTGGATGGGTAAGGGTGTTAAAACAGATTGGTCAACCCACCTTCAGCATTCTAGATTATTACATCTTTGAATTAGTTTACTCTTCAGTCTAATATAACTTGCAACTCCTTCTGTTATAATGGAGACAGATGGGTAATCTCTCACGATAGTTTCAGGGACATACATAGGTATATTCCCTAGATAAATCTTGGCGCATATCTCTCGACCTTAGTTAAAATATGCAGCTATCTTAGATCCTGTAGTAGAGTAAGATAAGATTAGATTTGGAAGTTGGAGTGCCCAGTCATTTTTCTCAAGGAAAAAGAATCATTCATTCATATATATATATATATATCTTAAAATCTCATGTTTTATTGTTTACTAAAGCTAAACAAAGTATTCCAGGGAGGGAAAATATTTTCATGTACACATTCTTAGCACAGTGATTGTAAGTATTTTAGGTTTATTTTATATATGTTTGTGTGTATGACTATTATTACTTTATATTTTTAATTTGTAACTGTCCTGTTTTTTTGTTGTTTTTGTAGTTGGTTACTCCTTAGTAAAAGGGGGGTACTTTGTAATAAATTTTCTCTTTTGTTGATATATACTTAGCATCTACTCTGAGATATATATCAATGCCTTGGAGACTATGTTAGCAAAAGAAATACAGTAATTTGTGGGATGGAAACAGACAATAGAGAAAGAGAAAGATGGAGGAAGAGGTCAAAAATAGAATGTGACTTAGATCTTTGAGTTTCCACAATAAGAGTCAATTCCCTATTAACACTTTGTGAGCTTCATTTCTCTAGGTGTGTGTGTGTGTGTGTGTGTGTGTGTGTGTGTATAACTGTTCTTTTGTTCTATATCTTGGAGGACATAGGTCACAATTGAATGATCTGGGTAGGAACAGAACAATTGTTATTTTTGTGTAGCTTCTTCAGTGTCATTTCATTTCCTTTACCAGAAATAGTAGTGCTTGCGTAAGGTAATGGAATTGATGATGAAACTCTTGGTTACTAATGTTAAATAACATTCATATTTCTATTTAATTACCTTCAGGATCTTAATATGTAAAGTACCACGGATTATATTTAGCAGATACTCACATAACTGCTGGAGGTTGCTGTGCAACATATTTACAGTTATTCAACAGTATATGTTAGAAGCTTACAAGAACTCTGTCATGAGAGGAGCTTGTTAAACTCCCTGACATTTTTCAAAGGTTCTACAAATGCAGTTGCAGTAATTATATGTGACTTTCAAAATCTTAATCTTATTAAAAATACTCAGCATGATTTTACAGTTTCTATACAAATGTATAAAACAAACAAATGCAGACATGCCCTTATTTTTCCCTTTATCCCCTGCATCTTCATACTAACTATATGTGTCAGAATTTTCTGCCTTCATTCTATCCCTTTCTTTATACCAAATTACTCTCTTTCCATACTGAAAAACTAACCTGCAATAAAGTTGCTCTTCTCCCTTGACATTCATTGATTGACAATCAGGTGTGTCAAAGGCCATTCGGGATACAGTGATGACTCAGATCTGACTCAATCTTTGAAGCAGGTCTGTTTGTGTCTGGCAGTATCTTCTACGTGGGGAAATGACCTTTCAGGATACAGCATGGGCATGTGATAACAGCTGGAGCCAAGCATCGGCTGGTGCCAAGTGAGGTCAGATAGAGCTCTCTGATGATTTGCATGAACAGAAAAGTAAAGCAGCCTTTTCCATTGCTGTTGTTAAACAAGGATAAAGGGAGTCTAGACTTGGTGACATTTTGCTTGTAAGTGGAATTCATGCAAAATGAATTCAAATAACACATTTTGTTAGGAAAGAATCAGCCTTCTTTTAGTTCTTGGGAAAATTTGACACTAAATTTCCTTTATGCTTTAGCTACTTTGAATTGCATTTCTGTAACTGGCAATCGAAAGTAGCCCAAGAAACATAGCTTTCTAAAATTTTATGGTCTAATAAGAGAATAAAGCTATAGTGCCCAAGTTGAGCTATACAAGTCTTTCAAACTATAAATAAATACAACAGTAGTGTTTTAGTGATTAATTTGTTGCTTCATTTTGATTTGTAGCTGTCAATGTTTTAAAGAAATACTTCAATTTTAGTTGTGGTATTTAAGCTATATGTATTTCTTGCAGGAAATGAAGCTATAGATCTATTTTTAGATCTATATTTTTTACAGCAATTTTAATTAGCCTTACTGAACCACTGGAAACAATCCTGTAACCTATCAAGATGCATCATAAAATAATATATAACAGTGTGGTGGCCATTCACATGAAATATTTGGCCCTAGCCATTCTTACTTTCCTAGTCATATTGCCACCCCAAATCTCTCCTCATTTATTTCCAGATCATCCTTTAGATGCATTAGGTTACAGACTTCTCGTAACATACACAGCCTATTTATATCTGTTTTATACTCTTTTCAATGTTGATATATAATAATTCCTGATGAAAAGGATATCTCTCCTATTGTATTAGGATCTATTCTTTGGAAATACCTGTTTGGAATATACTCATAAACAGCCAGTGACACTCCTTAAAATTCATTGTAAGAACATGGATAATAGTTAAGATCTAATAATAAAGTTTGATGAGTACTTAGGCAAAACTTATTGACACAGATGACAAATTACAATTTTGTTCTTTCTCAAGAGCTGAGCTTTCTTTTTGTGTAATTGTCGCATCATCCCACACAGCAGGGTAATTGCTGAAAACAAGTTGTACCGATAGTAAATGAGATATGGAGTGTGTGTAATCAAAATAAAAGACCACTTTTCTTTTAATTAAACTTGTTGACAATAGGGAGACCAATGAAATGCATCAGAAAGAACAGAAGTGCACCCACCCACGTTTGTAAAAGTATCTATCTAAGTGATGGATACTGAGTCACTAGAGCAAAGGAGGGTGGGATCTAGTGACTTTTAAGGAAATGATTTTGGGTATCTGGCAAAACACTATGGAAAAGGATGAAATTAGATCTTCCTCCTGATGATATTAACTGAAAGAATGTAAAATTAAAGAGAAATGCACAAATGTAAAATTAAAAATATAGAAAATAAAGCTACAAATGCTTTATTTATGGAATATGTAGATATAAGGAGATCACACCCTAAATACTTATATAAGTAAGAAATCTTAGGCTTAAAGAGCTAGAATATAAGAAGATGGGTTGAACCATTTATATATCTAGTTGCTAAGATATCCTTAAAGTCTATAGATCTATGAGTAGAAAATGGTAAATGTGAACTACCAAGTTTCAAACTGAATTGAAAAATGTCAGGAAGATACAGGACATGTGGACTATTTCAGCAACACACTTGGCAGAACACAACACATTTTCAAGGTACTCGTAACATTACCTATTATCTACAAGTATTAGAAGAATAAATTATTCAGGAGGATACTCTGATTGCAGTTGAAGCAAGATAAAGTTAATCAAAATAGAGTTATCCAGAGACTCCTCAATGATAACACAATGAATGAAATTAGCAATGTATTTTTCTTGTCTTCATACTGCTTACGACTGAACCTATGGCACAGCAGGCAAGTGCTGTCCTACTGAGTGGACTCCTCAGTCTAGAAGTAACTCTTGACCCACGAGTTAAAGACATTGCAACAGTGCAAGTTGGAAAATATTTTCCACTAAATGAAATTGCCACATGACATATGGTTACTGCACTGCTGGGCTGGGAGGAAAGATTATTGTAAAACAATGCGATAGAAGAGAAGAACCAAGGAAATAATTCATCTTGGTCTCTATCTTTAAGTTATAACGTAACAGTGAAATAACAAAAATGAAAAGTAAAAGAACTAAATAGAATAGAGAACATTATACATAGCATATGAAGTGAATAAAGTCAAGATACTTTCTTGAGAAAAAAAATGTTTAGCCCTTGTAAAGATGGTGCAAGGGAAAAATAGAATAATTGCAGACCATTATTATTCACAAGTACAGGCAAAGATCTCTAAAGAGTTAGCTAATAGTCCAGTAGCAGCAGGAGGCATCAGTATATCCCAACCTGGTGGACTATAGAGGAGAAATATCAATTTACTACTGAAACAGCTCTTAACAATATAATTATATTGAGGGATAGAGATAAAGCATTTGATATGACTTGATATCAATTTTTTATTTTAAAAGGATCAGTTATAAAAATAATTTTCTGCCAAATGATACCTATGCATATCTTCAGTAAAGTTTTGTTTATTTTTTTTGAAACAAGATCTCACTATGTGAATGGTCTGAAGCTTTCTAAACAGACCAAGTTGGTTTTGAACTCACAGAGAACCACTGGCCTCTACCTCCCACATGTTGGAATTGAAAGCATGTATAACTATGTCTGTCTTTCATATATTTACGTACACAAGAATTTTACACATGAATATGTGTGTTCATGTATACGGATTCAGAAAGCATATGCAAAAGTCTCTTTAGAAAATATATACAAGAATTTTGCTGTTATAAAAAAATAGTGCTTTGATTTTACTAGACAATGAAAATCGGATTTAATTTAAAAAATTTGGGGTGTGTGTGTGTGTGTGTGTGTGTGTGTGTGTGTGTGATGTACGTTAGGAAGTCAAGCACATGCCATGATGAGCATGTGGATTTCAGAGGACAGTTTTGCAAACTGACAGTTAGGTGAGTCCCAGACCTTGATCTTGATCTCAATGGGCTAAGCCTGCATGGCAAACAATTTTACCTTTCCAAATGAACTCGTCTGCCCACAAATTGATTTCTCATTGGTTGTTTGAAAGTACAACATTAGCACCTTGCTTCACATCATAATTAGTACTTGAAATAGAATGTCTAGACTTTTCACTTGTTAATATCATACGGGCAAAAAGTCATCTCTTTTTACATCTTTCCTTTTGGCATGAGAAAAGCCTGAAACCTTGTGTCCGCTAAACAAGTGCTTTTACCATTGAGCTCTACATTGTGTTCTCTATGCCTTTTTATGTATACAAAATCATACTTCATATATTAAATAAAAAAAAACTAACCAAAGTAAATCGTAAATGTGTGTGCAGATAGCCATATATAAAGAGAAAATCCTAACAGACACAAGAAACTAAGGGTAGAGTCCTGTGAAGACAGCAGACATGTTGCCAGTATCAGACAAGACAGCAGACATGTTGACAGCACCAGACATCCCTCTCCAGATAAATGAAAGATCCAATGAAATCTTCATTTTAATGACGTTATAAACAATTTGAATGCAACTCTTCCCCATGAAGTTAAAATCCAAACGCTGTATTGTCTTAGATATAATGTTATGAGCTATAAATTGACCTCCAAAGCACTTAAACACTGTTAGAGAAACATTGGAGCATCATAAGGAGGAATTCTCAGCCTTATAAAATGTAGTCAATAAAAGGAGGAAACATCTCAAAAAAAAAAAAAAGGAAAAATAAAAACCACACAAATGCTATTTAAGATGAAAACAATGCGTTAAATATGTTGTTCACTGTCAAGAATAGTAAAAGGCATCAGTGCCAAGGAATAGCAGGATAGTTAGAATAGTGGGAACAGATACTGGGAATTGACAGAGAGAGCAGGTACAGGGAGGGCATTGTACAAGCAGACAGTATGAGAGAAAGCCACACTACAGTTATTCAGTCCTGTATCATCTTAGGGAAATGTCCTTTTTTTCTGTTTACCTTATCGAAGTGTCGTGCGCATGTGCATGTGATTATATTCCTGTACATGTCACTTTATGATATCCTTCCATAAGGAAGCTCAGTTATAAAGCATAGCCCTACTTCACTTGCTGAAAGTTGGTGAAGATTTTCACAGAATATAATTACATTTAAAAAAATTTTTAATAGTTGAGTTGATTTTAATTGTTTTTAATAAAAGAAATTCATGCTAAATTACTAATCATAATAAGTTATTGACTGCTCACTGTAAATATTTTAGAATTTGAAAACAACATATCCAAAATTTGAGTAAATTTTATATCTGTTAACAAAATGTATAAATTGCTTTATTGTATTTAGACAAATTATTTCAATTTATGGGAACAAGAACATTAAATATAATTAATGTTAATCTAAGTCTTGGAGAATATCAAACATATATCTCTTTTACTACATTCAATAAAAATGTTGATGTGTATGTGTGTTGATGTGCATTTATGTTTGCCTGTGTGTACATATTCCCATGAGGAGCAGTACATGTGACTGTAGATGGAGAGCAAAGGTCACCCTCTGGTTTTGTTCTTCAGTATAGCCATCTGCATACTCTCTCAATGATATGGATACCATTGAAGAAGTTGGACAGGATAATGTCTCTGCCTTCCCAATGCTAGGGTTAAGGTGTGTAGGTCCATGCACAGTATTTTTTTTCAATTTTTATTAGATATTTTCTTCATTTACATTTCAAATGTTATCCCGAAAGTCCCCTAAACCCTCCCCATCCCCCACCCTGCTCCCCTACCCTCCCACTCCCACATATTGGACCTGGCGTTCTCCTGTACTGGGACACATAAAGTTTGCATGACCAAGGGGCCTCTTTTCCTAATGATGGCCAACTAGGCCATCTTCTGCTATATATGCAGCTAGAGACAGGAGCTCTGGGGGTACTAGTTAGGTCATATTGTTCTTCTACCTATACGGTTGGAGACCCCTTCATCTCCGTGGGTACTTTCTCTAGGTACTCCCTTGGGAACCCTGTGTTCCATCTAATAGCTGACTGTGAACATCCACTTCTGTGTTTGCCAGGCACTAGTATAGCCTCACATGAGACAGCTATATCAGGGCCCTTTCAGCAATATCTTGCTGCCTTATGCAATAGTGTCTCCATTTGGTGGCTGATTATGGAATGGATCCCCAGCTGCAGCAGTCACTGGTTGGTCCATCCTTTTGTTTCAGCTCCACACTTGATCTCTGTAACTCCTTCAATGTGTGCTTTGTTCCTAATTCTAGGAAGGGGCGAAGTGTCCAGACTTTGATCTTCAGTATTTTATTTTTAAATATGGGCTCTGAGAATAGGCTTTTCATCCTTATGACATAACCATTACAATGGACTGAACTATATCTCACTAGCTCTTAGGCTGATATTTTTAAATAGTACTAATTTTGATAATTGTCATGCTTTAAATTTAAGTTTAATAAATGTCTCTTTTGAGAATTATTTTATTAAACCATTTTTAATTAAAATAGAATAATACCACTTTCCTCCTTCCTCCATCTCTCAGTACTTTTCTCTTTAATTTCCCTTCCTATGTTCCCTAATCTCAGGTTAATAGTATCTTTTTCCTTTATTATTATGTGTGTGCACAAACATCTCTCTCTCTCTCTCTCTCTCTCTCTCTCTATATATATATATATATATATATATATATATATATATATATATATATATGCAATAAGGGGACTCATCACTAGGAGTGGCTAATTCTGTTTTTCCTGACAGTCATTAATTGCCTGTAGTTCTTTGATACCCAGTGATTAAATTCACCTTCCCTATTAATGGACATTGATATTGTCATTGTTCCAGTCTTGTTTATACAGCCACTTCTAGGGGAAAAAAAAACTGTTTCACAGCAAACTTCTTGATATTTGTATCTTACAGTCTTTCCACTCTGTTTTCGTTGATGTTCTCTGATCCATAGGTGCTGTGGTGAAGCAGATGGTCTGATCATAGGAACTGTGATGTAGTTTTATATTGGAGGTAGGCTCTCCCTGGTCAATTGACCTTCTCATTGTGTCCTGTTGTTGGTTTTCTATAATGGTTTTCATTCTCTGTAAAAAATTACCTTTTCCTTTTATATGGGAGCTCATAATGATACTTATCTGTAAATATAAGAAGGAGATTTTAAAAGGTAATAGAAATTATGGTAGTGCAACAAAGTGGCAGTAGTAGATTCTTTTCTAAGATACATGGCATCATTAGTATGGGATAGCTGGTTTAGGTTTTTAGTAGCAGGTATTAAGACTACTATTGAGTGAGTCTTAAGTCCAATTTGACAGCTACTGGTGACTGCCATGTGAGTGTTACTTCTTGTACATTTATGCATGCATATCTTTCCATGCTGATCATCGTTGTGGTTCCAAAGTGCTACATCTAGGTAGGACTGTTTATGGGCTTCACCCTCCTAGCAGCTTGCACATTGTTTTCTGGAACAATGTATGATAAACTGTAAGAAATAGGTTTTCAGATCTGACTCAGGATGGGGTAGTTTCTGAGTAAAAGTTTACCAGTCGAGCAAGAGTGTAGGCTACAGAATCTAAAGTGGAATCTCACAAAACAGATGTTTCATTTACTGTGGCTAGGGGTGATAGGACAGAAAAAAAAATACCATGTAGGTATTTTATGACTTTATGATGAAGAAAATAACAGTATCCTGAGGCATGATATTAGTGCTCAAAAAAGGAAAGTCCTGAGATTCAAGAGGAATAGGCAAAGCAAAGTACCTTCATCCACAATTATGTATTAAACACATAAATAACACCAAGAGAAGCAGACAGTGAACTTCATTTAAAGATGTTCTGAACGCTGATGAAACTCACAGACATTGAAAGAATAAAAGTGCATGATAAACCGTGTTTCTTAGAAATGCCACGCACAAACAACATGCTACTTTGAAGCTATAAGAAGAATGGTTGATTTCTGAATATGCTTTCACCAACTTAAAACACATTCATTTCCCTAACAGATAGGAGACAAAAAGTATTTTTGAAAAGAAAAAAGAGACGCATTGGAAGGGGGCATGATGGGAAGGACATGAAAGAGTTGCAAGGGGAACGTAGGGGTAGGTATAATCATATTCCATTGTGTACATGTATACCATTTTCAAAAATGAAAAAAAAACTGGGATGAAAATCTGTAAGCTTGATTTGTGTTTAGCTAAATAATCTCCATTCTAAAAATTATTTTCTATAATTGTTCAAGATGTTTATCATGTGAGTAATGATTCTGAAAGAATTAATATGTTTTCTAAAAGTCTCAAAAAATAATTTGACTCAGCTTGAATCTTCTGAGTCGTCCTGTTTTCCAAGTGTTAAATGTGTAGTGTGTTCAGCAAGGGGACCTACCTTCAATCCCTAAAGGACCATAGAGACCTATTTTCCAAGGACCAGAGAATACTACTGCATAGATAATTTTAGTGTCATTCACAGCTGCTCTGTTTATAGTAGCTAGGGAAATGGAGACAACCTAAATATTTCTGAAGAAGTTAATCATGAAAATGTGGTACTTATAGTCCCTGATAGTCTGTTACACTTGCAAGACAGCAGCATGTTGTCCTCTGAGAGGCTCCACTCAGAAGTTGACTCAAACAGATATAGACACCCACAGCCAAATAGTTGATGGAGCTAGGGCAATCTTACTGAAGAATAGAAGGAAAGATTGAAGACCCTCAAGGAAATAGGAACTTCACAAGAAGACCAATAGAGTCAACTAACCTGGACCCTTGGTGCTTTCAGAGTCTGAACCATCAACTAGAGAACATACATGACTATACCTAGGTCTCCCTGCACATATGAAGCAGATGTGCAGCTTGGTCTTCTGTGAGTCCCTGACAGCTGGAGTGAGGGGCTGTTCCAAAAGCTGTTTACCTGTATGTGGTTATATTCTTTCTCTTTCTTTCTTTTAATTGGATATTTTATGTATTTACATTTCCAATGTTATCCTCTTTCCCCTTTACCCCTCCTCCCTCCCCCTGCTTCAATGAGGGTGTTCCCCTCCCACTCACCCACTCCCACATCACTGCCCTAGCATCCCCCTATACTGGGGAATTGGGCCTTCACAGGACCAAGGGCTTCTACTATTGATGCCAGACAATGCCATCTTCTGCTACATACACAAAAGAAATATGTTCTTTTGTCTGGGCTGCCTTGTCTGGCCTAAATGGGAGAGGAATTTTCTAGCCTCGAAGAGACTTGGAGTGTTAAGATCTGGGATATCGAGGGTAGGCATCTGCTCAGAAGAGAAGGGGAAGGAAGACAGGGGATAGATTGTGTGAGGGTGTGGCTGGGTGGGGGACAGTGAGCAGGATATAAAGGGAATAAGTAAAAAAAAATAAAAATTAATTTAAAAAGAAAATTCTATTGTGGTACTTATACACAATAGAACTCAGATTTAAAGAAAAATCAGATTGTGAAATTTGTCAGTAAATTGATGAACTTAGGGATGATTGTATAATCCATACCCAGAAAGACAAACACGGAATGTTCTCTCTCATCTATGGTTCTTAGTTCAAAATCTTCAGATGTGAGTGTAAAACATGTAACCACAGACCCAGGAGTTAGGGTTTTGAGAGGGAATAGCAGGATGCAGATGATATGATGTGGGGAACAGGAAAAACATGGAAGGAGCTCCAAATAAGGAGGAGAGGAAGAAATTCAACATAGAATGACAGTGAAGGATGACGGACACGACACACATGACCAATCTGATAAAGTCCCTGGAAATCATCATTTTTATATTAACAACATTTTATACCAACACATGTAAGTTAAAGGAAATTATCCAGTTGGGTTGGCAAAATATCAGGACCAGGCAACAAAGACTTCCTTTCAAATGATTGGAAAGGGTAGTCCAAGAGAATCTTCAAACAATATAGACTATCAATAACTATTTCTTAAGTATAAAACACTGCCAAATGATCAACTAATAGCAGAGCCTGGGTTGAGATTGCTGTTCAATTTTTTTCTAAATGTATGAAGTTGATGTTTAAAGTTAAAGCACATGAAGAAAGTTAAGTGAAGAACTAGTCCTGGTTATGGCTAAGCTTGGGAAGGTCTAGATCACAGCTGGTATATTTTCCATGAAGCTTGGACCACCCCAACACCAGTGTACCAAACACCTGAGTCCCCTTGTCAGTCAGTCCTTTATAAGTGCTGAACATTTTTTTAAAATGAAATCACTGATTAGGAAAGGACTGTGGCAACCATAAGTCAGCATTCCTATGAATGGGATCATGGTGTACTAGTGACATGGGATAAGTCAGTGTGGCGACTAGAGCACCCATCAAATTACAAAGAGGGTCTATTCTCTGGAAGCATGAAGCTTGAAATCATGTTGACATGCTTTGTGATAACATATGCTGGAAACTTGGAGTGCAGTGTGCAACCTGGAGGCAGATCAATGTGTTATTGCAATGTCTTTTCCGAGTTCCTCTGAGCATCTTTTAAGCAGTTCAGTCTGTCAGAGAGTGTCTTTTAGCAGTCCTTGCATCTGGTATATATTTGAATAGGCAGGGCCTTATTGTATCTGGTCTGAATGGACTTCCTGAAGCCCTTGCTTTGATTGCTTTCTGACATCCCATGTTCTACAGATCTTCTTTTCAAGGTGGAACATTATCATCTCATAAGAAAGTAGTACACAACATCACTCCAAGAATATCTGCCAATAAGCTTAAGGAACATGCTAAAGAGTCAGAGGCTTAATGGAGATGTGGACAAGATTTATTGTTGTATTGTTTGTTTTAAGTAAAAAAAAATCATATAGAAAGCTTTGAATGCAAAACTGAACCAATCTTGCAATTTTCAGTGGATTTACAACTTATGACTGAACATCAGAGAGTGTATTTCTTAAAGGAGATCTTTGAAGGTTTTGTTTATAGTTTTGAAATCTTCAGTACAGCCGTGGGGAAGAATAATGTTCTATCCCAGTTCTTTTATTCACTACTGTATCAGCTAGGTTTCTATCACTATAACAAAACAAGCTAAGTGAATCGTAGTTAAAATTTTTTGTTTGGCTCATGGCTCAGGAGGTTTTAAACTATGATCATGTGAACTATGGCTTTAGGCTTCCCATAAATGCAGCACATGGTGGCAGAAGTACATGGCTAAGAAAACTGATCTCACCACAAGCCCAGAAGAATAAAAGCAGAAGGGACAGGGGCCATTCAATCCAATTTGAAATCATGCTCCAAAATACTTAAAGATCTGACAGGTTTGAGGATGCTCAAACTGAAGAATGATCTCTGTCTAGTTTGTGAACATGTCCTTGGAGCAGAGCATTTTGTTCACTGTCAATTGATGTAGGAGGGAGCATCCCACTGTGACTGCTGACTTCCTCGGGTAGATGTTCTATGCCATATAAAAGAGATCACTAAGTTAGCCTGATTAAGGAGGTAGTAAGCAGAATTCTTCCATTTTTTCATGGTTCAAGATCCTCCCTTGATGTTCTCCAATGGAGGACTGTGCAAAGAAGCCCTTTTTTTTTTTTGCCAAAGTTTGTTTGGTTAGTGTTTTATCACAGCATCAAAGAAGCATATTAAAATAGTAAATTATGTTAAAATGCTTTGTATTTTTAAACTTATTTTGGTTTTGGTGGTAAACCAAAGTTGTCAGATTTTAGATAAAATTAAGAGAAAAAAGGGGTTGCCTTTTTGGTTAGAGCAGTGTATTAAAATAATAAAAATTAACACATATTCTTAAGATTTTAAGTTACCAGATATAGGCATTTAAACAATCATAGAGCCATCATTGAATGTGCTCCTGTGAAAGTGACTGCCAGGCGTGATGGTACACGCCTTTAATCCCAGCACTCAGGAGGCAGAGGCAGGCGGATTTCTGAGTTCGAGGCCAGCCTGGTCTACAAAGTGTGTTCCAGGACAGCCAGGGCTACACAGAGAAAACCTGTCTCGAAAAACCAAAAAAAAAAAAAAAAAAAAAAAAAAAAAAAAAAAAAAAAAAAAAAAAAAAAAAAAAAAAAAAAAAAAGAAAGTGTGGGGTACATATAATGATAGTTAACCATTATTTGTCTTTGTAACATTTCAAATAAATTGAAAATTTATCTCCATACATTTAATCTATAAAGTGGGGTATATTAGTTACTTTTGCATTGCTATGATGAAGTATCTCATGTAAACAATGTAACAGAGTAGAGAGAATTATTTTGGCTCCTAGCATCAGCGATTTCAACCCACCCTAGCAGCAAGAGTCTAGCTCAGGAAAGCAGGTTACTTATGATTGTCAGAAGAGAGTGCTTGGATTATTATGCTTCTTCTTGTTTCAATCAGGGCCCAGCCTGCAGCTCAGTGGCGCCCCCATTCACTGCAAGCCTTCCATCATGTCATTAGTTAATCCTCTTGGAAACATTTTCACAAGAATACCTGACATGTTTGTCAGTGAACTCCTCTGCTCTTTTTAGTCCTCTCAGGTGGGCAAGAAAGATTGGTCATTACAAAGTGATTCTACTTTTAAAATAACATGGATATCTACAGAAATTTTAATATCTTTTACAAGGTTTAATAACTGCTTTGTGTCAGTGATGTAAGTGAGGACAGTCTCAGTGAACCTGGATCCCCAAGATCTCTCAGATACTGGAACACCAACCAGGCAGCATACACCAGCTGATATGGGGCTCCCAACACATATACAGCAGAGGGCTTCCGGGTCTGGGTTCAGTCAGAGAAGATACACCTAACCCTCAAGAGATTATAGGCCCCAGGGAGTTTAGAGGTCTTGTGGGGTGAGGGTATGGGGTTGGGACACCCTCTTGGAGACAGAGGGCAGGGAGGAGGTATGGGATGTGGATCAGTCAGAGGGTGGACTGGGAGGGGAATAAAATCTGGAGGGTTTTTTTTTTTTTCCAATATTAGATAACTTCTTCATTTACATTTCAAGTGTTATCCAGAAAGTTCCCTATACCCTCCTCCCTCCCGGCCCTGCTCCCCTACCCTCCTGCTCCCACATCTTGGCCCTGGTGTTCCCCTGTACTGGGGCATATAAAGTCTGCATGACCAAGGGGCCTCTCTTTCCAATGATGGCCAACTAGGTCATCCTCTTCTATATATGCAGCTAGAGACATGAGCTCAGGGGGTACTAGTTGAAAAGTGTTCCCCAAATAAGCATTAAATGATTATAACAACTCTTATTTCAGATTTAGAGCAAAAGAGGTCCCCCCCCCCTTATCTTCCTACAGCTTTAAAAAATTACTGAAACACTTAAAATCTAAAGATTGAAAGATTAAGTTTCATCAGTATCAGTATGTGTTCTCTTGCCCACATTTCTCTGGGTTGGTTAAGATAGAAGATCATGGTTGAGTGTACTACCTCACTCCCATTGTAGCAAGAGAAGAGGTTGGTTCATGATCCTAACATCCCCATTAAAGTCATAGATGTAATTACCTACTCTATTTCTTTTGGTTAGACTTCAGCTTCTAATTCCTACCACCTCTCAATTCCATCACGTGGGGACCAGGATATCCATATCTTACAGATACATTTGAGATTCAACCAAAATAAATATTCTATATTTTCCATACTTGACCTGATAATTTTACACAATAGCCGCTTGTGATCAAAGATTCTTTGTCATTCCATAATTGGATTATTAGAAATTTGAGAAGGAGTTGGCATTCAGGGGCAGTTTGAGGAGGAAAAAGGAAAGCCATACATTATGTAAATACAATAACAACATACGAAATGTTCACAAAACTTTAAGTAACAAAAAGTACTTCACATGGCTGAGAGATAGCTCTGCCACAAATTACTTGGTCTGCAAAAAGAGGACATGCGTTTGGATTCTCAGAATCCTTATTAAAAGCCAGGCATGGGATGGTGTGTCTGTAACCTCAGGGTTGGGGATGTGGAGATAGACAGGTAGTTTAATAATTAGTCAGTTAGCCAAACCAAATTAATGAACTTTAGGTTCACTGAGAAACTCTATGTCAAAAAATAATGGGGTGAAGACTGATATATACCTGATATTGAACCAAGGCTATCTACCACATGTATATGGAGACATATGTAAATATCCATACTAACAAGTACACACTAGCACAAGCATGCATGAACACCTACACATTCATGCAAAGGCTTATATGTAACAATGCTTTCATAAGGCACTGAAACTGATTTTTTTTACATGAACCTCCTATAGAATGGATTAATATTTTGAGAGGGATGTTTTAATACTTTTACACATCTTTGATCTTTTCATTTTTTTTTAGGAGCAAAACCCATTTAAAAATTTTAGGCAATATGCAATTAGTTTATATTTTCTACCATCAGCAATTTCTGTGTACTTACAAAATCATCCTGAACACAGCAGGTTATTGTAACACAATCTGGATGTATTAATCACAACTGCCACAGCTGTCATCCTCAAGGAGCAAAGGAGTCAGTGGCCCACCAAAAGATGCACGTTAATTGCGGAAGGTAAAGTATGCTCCGGAAAAGAACAGATGTATTTTAAACTGGTTTAAATGCATTGCATTCTGGCTCCGGGACAACAAGTGATCAGCTTGGCAATCTTAGGACCAAGAAGAGTGAGGAACTCTTGTTGGTTTTGCTTCAGACAAGTAAAGGCAGACAGACTAAAACAAAACACTATAGCTAGAGATTGCCATCACTATGTATCTGTAAGATATGGATATCCTGGACATCAGAGTGAGTTCCAGGACAGCCAGGGATACACAGAGAAACCCTGTCTCGAAAAACAAAACAAAAATTAGACTCAGGAGCAACACCAGGCAGGCAGGCAGGCAGGCAGGCAGGCAGGCAGGCAGGCAGGCCGCCAAGGTAACCAATTCTTTTGCTTTATTTTCTTCTTAATGTGTTTTCTCTCTCTCTCTCTCTCTCTCTCTCTCTCTCTCTCTCTCTCTCTCTCTCTCTCTCTCTCTCTCTCTCGGATTCAATTCTGAGTCAAGGTCACACAGGAAAGAAATACCCACCCTCTGAACTAATTTCTTTCCCCCCACCTACCACTATCACTAGCTATAGTGATTCCTTCCTGGCTTGTGAAGATACTACACCCTTATGTTTTTAGCCTGACAAGGAGGATCATCTGTTGAACTAGGGACTAGGAGGTTACCCATCTTTTAGATGCCTAAGTAAGAGGCAGGATCAACAGTGAGTGATATTCTCAAGTGAATTTGCATGGTAAGTATTGATTTGAGCCATTAGTTTAAATTGTAATCAACTCAGAAAACTAGCTCAAGTTTTTATAACTATAAATCTTCCTTTGAAATGGAAGACATCCCCTTTCCCAAGGGTATCATTGGTTGTAAACTCTAGCTCAAGTACTACATGAATCCTGGTAAGTACTAAATGTCCATTTGGTGAACAAAACACATGAATTAATGAAAAATGGAATGGAAGGTTTGGGTTGAAAAACTGGGAAGATGGAAACTTCTCAATTTGTCTAGAAAATAAATAGTATTTCACTATGAGAAAATTTGTTACTTATTTACCAGCTGCACTGCTCTGATCATCTGAACAACCATATACACACTTAGCTAAATCTCTCAGTAGAAAGTAACCAGGACCATGTTTTATTTTATACCAAACCATACAAATCACCAGTGAGCAACATGGAATAGTTGGGCTGTAAATTTACTTTAAACAAAGTGTTTTTAAGTATGTCATCTTTGAATCCAGTTTTAGAACTAACTTATTTCTCTAGCTTTAACTTTGATGTTTTAATTTATTATCTTAGTCTATCTACATCTTCTTTGCCTGGACTTAGGAGTTTAGTGAAATTTTATCTCCTTTGAAATGTATGAACAAACTGCTTTCTACATTTCACAATTGGCATCTTCTAAACAACAGTGTTAACACTGAGTTTCTATAATACTTTTATTCTAGGATCATCTTTCCTTACTGGGTAAGTATTTACATCTTTTACTGTTAGCTCTCTTTCTTAACTTAAAGTGATTGTTAGAAGAATCAGATATCAGCTCAAAAGTTAGATGCCAGCCTGGGTTGTACAGAGGCCTAGTGAGACATATGTTGGGAATATACTCACAAGATGCCCCACCATGCCACAGGGGCACATGTTGCATTGTGTTCATAGCAGACTTATTTGTGTTAGCCAGAAGCTGGAAACAACCCAGATATCCCAAGACAGAAGAATGGATACAGAAAATGTGGTTAATTTACACAATGGAATAATATTCAGCTGTAAAGAATGAGGACATCCAGGGTTTTGCAGGCATGAGTGAGATAACTCAGACCCAAAATGACATGCATGGTATATACTCACTAATAAGTGAATATTAGCCAAAAAAATAACCAAACAACCAAACAACCAAACAACCAAACAACCAAACAACCAAACAACCAAACAACCAACCAACCAACCAACCAACCAACCAACCAACCAACCAACCAACCAAACATATACAGGATACACACATATAGTCCACAGAACTCAAAAAGCACAACAAGCTGAAGTGCCTAAGTGAGGATGCCTTAGTCCCACTTAAGAAAGAGAAGAAAGCAATCACAAATGGGAAGGGAGGATGGGACTTGGTAGGGAAAGTGGACAGGAGGTGGGGAGAATGAGAGAGGGGAGAGGGAAACCTGATCTGCTATTGAGCGAGAAAAAAGGACGGAAGTCTTGAGGGTCAGCAGAAAAAATATAAACAGGCAACCTCAGAAAATAGGTTTCCACATATTAAAACATCCCTGCATTCCTGGGATGAAGCCTACTTGGTCATGATGGATGATCATTTTGATGTGTTCTTAGATTCCGTTAGCGAGAATTATATTGAGTATTTTGCATCAATATTCATAAGGGAAATTGGTCTCAAGTTCTCTATCTTTGTTGTGTCTTTATGTGATTTAAGTAACAGAGTAATTGTGGCTTCATAGAATGAATTAGGTACTATACCCTCAGTTTCTATTTTGTTGAATAGTTTGAGAAGAACTGGAACTAGGTCTTCTTTGAAGGTCTGATAGAACTCTGCACTAAACCCATCTGGTCCTGGGCTTTTTTGGTTGGGAGACTATTAATGACCACTTCTATTTCTTTAGGAGATATAGGGCTGTTTAGGTCATTAATCTGATCCTGATTTAACTTTGGTACTTGGTATCTGTCTAGATATTTGTCCATTTCATCCAGATTTAACAATTGTTTTGAATATAGCCTTTTGTAGAAGAATCTGATGGTGCTTTGGATTTCCTCAGGATCTGTTGTTATGTCTCCCTTTTCATTTCTGATTTTGTTAATTAGGATGCTGTCCCTGTGCCCTCTAGTGAGTCTGGCTAAGGGTTTATCTATCTTGTTGACTTTCTCAAAGAATCAGATCCTGGTTTGATTGATTCTTTGAATAGTTCTTTTTGTTTCCACAAGGTTGATTTCACCCCTGAGTTTGATTATTTCCTGCTGTCTACTCCTCTTGGGTGAATTTGCTTCCATTTGTTCTAGAGCTTTTAGGTGTGCTTTCAAGCTACTAGTGTAGGCTCTCTCCAGTTTCTTTTTGGAGGAACTCAGAGCTATGAGTTTACCTCTTAGGAATGCTTTCATTGTGTCCCATAAGTTTGGGTATGTTGTGGCTTCATTTTTATTAAACTCTAGAAAGTCTTTAATTTCTTTCTTTATTTCTTCCTTGACCAAGGTATCATTGAGTAGAATAATGTTCACTTTCCACGTGAATGTTGGCTTTCTGTTATTTATGGTGTTATTTAAGATCAGCCTTAGTCCATGGTGATTTGATAGGATGCATGGCACAATTTCAATATTTTTGTATCTGTTAAGGCCTGTTTTGTGGCCAATTATATTGTCAATTTTGGAGAAGGTGCCATGAGGTGCTGAGAAGAAGGAATATCCTTTTGTTTTAGGATAAAATGATCTGTAGATATCTGTTAAATACATTTGTTTCATACTTTCTGTTAGTTTCACTGTGTCTCTGTTTAGTTTCTTTTTCCAGGATCTGTCGATTAATAAGAGTGGGGTGTTGAAGTCTCCCACTATTATGTGTGCTTTGAGCTTTACTAAAGTTTCTTTAATGAATGTGGCTGCCGTTGCATTTGTAGCATAGATATCCAGAATTGAGAATTCCTCTTGGAAGATTTTACCTTTGGTTAGTAAGAAGTGCCCCTCTTTGTCGTTTTTGAAAGAAATTGAAGAAGATCTCAGAAGATGGAAAGATCTTCTATGCTCATGGATTGGCAGGATCAATATAGTAAAAATGACTATCTTGCCAAAAGCAATCTACAGATTCAATGCAATCCCCATCAAAATTCCAACTCAAATTTTCAATGATTTAGAAAGGGCAATTTGCAAGTTCATCTGGAATAACAAAAAACCTAGGATAGCAAAAACTCTTTTCAACAATAAAAGAACCTCTGGTGGAATCACCATGCCTGACCTCAAGCTGTACTACAGAGCAATTGTAATAAAAACTGTATGGTACTGGTATAGCAACAGACAAGTAGATCAATGGAATAGGAATGAAGGCCCAGAAATGAATCCACACACCTATGGTCACCTGATCTTTGACAAGGAAGCTAAAACCATCCAGTGGAAAAAAGGCAGCATTTTCAACAAAGGGTGCTGGCACAACTGGCAGTTATCATGTAGAAGAATGGGAATTGATCCATTCTTATCTCCTTGAACAAAGGTCAAATCTAAGTGGTTTCAGGAACTCCACATAAAACCAGAGACACTAAAATTTATAGAGGAGAAAGTGGGGAAAAGCCTCGAAGATATGGGCACTGGGGAAAAAATTCCTGAATATAACAGCAAGGGCTTGTGCTATAAGATCAAGAACTGACAAATGGGACCTCATAAAGTTGCAAAGCTTCTGTAAGGCAAAAGATACTGTCAATAAGACAAAAAAGGCCACCAACAGATTGAGAAAGGATCTTTACCAATCCTAAATCAGATAGGGGAACTGATATCCAATATATATAAAGAACTCAAGAAGGTGGACCTCAGGAAATCAAATAACCTCATTAAAAAATGGGGCACAGAGTTAAACAAAGAATTCTCAACTGAGGAATACTGAATGGCTGAGAAGCCCCTGGAAAAATGTTCAATCATCAGGGAAATGCAAATCAAAACAACCCTGAGATTCTAGCTCACAGCAGTAAGAATGGCTAAGATCAAAAATTCAGGTGACAGCAGATGCTGGCGTGGATGTGGAGAAAGAGGAACAGTCCTCCATTGCTGGTGGGATTGCAAACTTGTCCAACCACTCTGGAAATCAGTCTGGCGGTTCCTCAGAAAATTGAACATAGTACTACCTGAGGATCCTGCAATACCTCTCCTGGGCATATATCCAGAAGATATTCAAACTGGTAATAAGTACACATGTTCCACTATGTTCATAGGAGCCTTATTTATAATAGCCAGAAGCTGGAAAGAACCCAGATGTCTCTCAACAGAGGAATGGATACAGAAAATGTGGTACATTTACACAATGGAGTACTACTCAGCTATTAAAAACAGTGAATTTTTTGAAATTTCTAGGCAAATGGATGTATCTTGGGGGTATCATCCTGAGTGAGGTAACCCAATCACAAAAAACTCACATAACATGTACTCACTGATAAGTGGATACTAGCCCAGAAACTTAGATTACCCAAGATACAATTTGCAAAACACAGGAAACTAAAGAAGAATGAAGACCAAATGTGGACACTTAGCCCTTTCTTAGAATTAGGAACAAAGCACACATTGAAGGAGTTACAGAGATCAAGTGTGGAGCTGAGACAAAAGGATGGACCAACCAGTGACTGTTGCAGCTGGGGATCCATCCCATAATCAGCCACCAAATACAGACACTATTGCATATGCTAGCAAGATATTGCTGAAAAGGCCCTGATATAGCTGTCTCATGTGAGGCTATGCCAGTGCCTGGCAAACACAGAAGTGGATGCTCACAGTCAGCTATTAGATGGAACACAGGGCCCCCAATGGAGCAGCTAGAGAAAGTACCCAAGGAGCTAAAGGGTTCTCCAACCCTATAGGTGGAAGAACAATATCAACTAACTAGTACCCCCAGAGCTTGTGTCTCTAGCTGCGTATGTTGCAGAAGATGGCCTAGTTAGCTATCATTTGGAAGAGAGGCCCCTTGGTTATGCAAACCTCATATGCCCCAGTACAGGGGAATGCCAGGGCGAAGATGTGGGAGTGGGTGTGTAGGGGAGCCAGGTGGGGGATGGGGGATGGTATGGGGGACTTTTAGGATAGCATTTGAAATGTAAATAAAGAAAATATTGGCCGGGCGTGGTGGTGCACGCCTTTAATCCCAGCACTCGGGAGGCAGAGGCGGGCGGATTTCTGAGTTCGAGGCCAGCCTGGTCTACAAAGTGAGTTCCAGGACAGCCAGGGCTACACAGAGAAACCCTGTCTCGAAAAAAAAAAAAAAAAAAAGAAAAGAAAAGAAAAGAAAAGAAAAGAAAAGAAAAGAAAAGAAAAGAGAAGAAAAGAAAATAGGAGGTTGGAGGAACCCACCAGACTGCACCAGAGACCTGGGAGGTGAGAGACTCAAAGAGAGGGACCTTAGATAGAGCCTACCTCCAGCAGGAAGACAGGGCGTCAAGTGAGGGCTGGGGTTGCCACCCCACAGTCACATCTCCGATCCATAATTTTTCCTTTCTGAAAGAATTACAGGGATGAAAATGGAGAGAAACCTGAGGAAAAAAATGTCCAGAGGCAGGACCAATGTGGGATCCAGCTCAAAGGAAGGTCCCAAGACCTGACACTATTACTGAAGCTATGGAGCACTCACAAAAAGGGACTTATCATGACTGCCCTCCGAAAGACCCAACAAGCAGGTGAAAGAGTCAGATGCATGTATTTGCACCCAACCAATGGACAGAAGCAGGTGACCCCTGTTTAATTAGGGAAGGCTGAAAGAAACTAAGGAGGAGGGCGATCCTGTAGGAGGACCAGCAGTCTCTACTAATCTGGATCCTGGAGTTCTCTCAAACACTGGACCAACAAACAGACAGCATATACCAGATGTTATGAGGTCCCCAACACACATACAGTAGAGCATTTCAGGTCTGTGTTCATTCAGAGATGATGCACCTAACCCTCCAGAGACTGGAGGCCCCAGGGAGTTTAGAGTTCAGGTGGGATGGGGGTTGGGGGCATACATGTGGATACCAGGTGGGGTGGAGAGGAGGTGTGGGATGTGGATCAGTCGGGGGTGGAAGAGGGAACAGAATATGGAGTGTAAAAAAACAAATTAAAAATAAAATTAAATTTAAAAATATTTTATTTCTAAGCACTGCTTTGTTTTTAAAAACTGTATTTTAATATTAATGCATCTCAGCTGTAATGAGTAAACAAAAGACCAATAATATTGCAATGTTGATAAATTTCATTGCTATGCATTACAATGTGGTTACAATTTGGGGTTGATAAATGAATATCATATAAAAATGCATCTGAACTTTTCTAACATTATGGTGTCTGTCTTTGATCCTCTCTCCCTTTTATTTTAGTTTGTTTTTAGTTACTTTTAACACTTTTAAAAATAGTTTTGTAACGGATTTATCCTCTGTTATCTTATACTTGTAATCAAATCTCCAAAATCTAAACAAATAAACAAACAAACAAACAAATATAGTAAGTAAGTATTATTGGAGAAATGATATGAGAAAAGTGAGAAAAAGTAAAACATAGCACATCTTTTTCTTAGAGACTGTAAAGTGATTTCTCTATTTAATTCAATTTTGCAGAGAAGAAAGGTAAAGAAACAATTCCCATGCAGAAAAAAAAAATTAATCAGAAAAACAATTGTTGGAAAACACATTCTACTGCCAAATGAATTAAAAAGAATAAAAACTAACTAATAAAAATATATTTATTGTCTTACTAGAAGCCCATGCAGATGTAATTGGCTGCCTCTCCTTCAGATGTCTACACGCATCCATAGCAATGAGGTTTATTTCCTAGGTCTTAGCCTTCCCTGCTTTCATCACTGTGCTCTGTTCCTGGAGGTTTCCATCTCATTGGCTCTCATGTGCATTCTTTACATTTATGCCCTTTACCCAATTTTTCTGTCGCCTCAATTCACTATCTATAGCATTCTGTTCTATTTTGCATTCTTTTGCTTTTCTGTTTAATCCATTTAACTCAGGATACTGAAAAAACTTATTTTCTATTCCCCTGGAAGTCTTTACTGCCTCTGTGTGTGATGTCCATGTTTATATCCTACTTCCAGTAGTTCCAAGGTGTCTGAAAATAATCTTGCCTTCTTAGGTTTTCTATCATGACAATATACATATTGTCTCTATGTTAACAGCTCAAATGCTATCTTGGAAATTGTTCTATTAGTTTCCTAATAACACAATCAACGTAAACCTATTGCTCTAAAAATATATGAAATTACTATGTTACTTCTCTGTGAGTTAGCAGTCTGTCACCGAAGATACATTAATGTGAGTACTCAAATGGAACCTTTGCTTTTCTTTTTTAGCATTTAGTAGTTAGCAGTTTTCTTGACTGTATGACACCAATCTCTGAATTTGCCTTTAAATAGCCTTCCCAGATGTTCTATCCATGAAATCTCTATCTCCTATTATTTTTGAGAATGATAACCATTGGAATAGGATACCCTAAACCCAACGTAATCCCACTTTAGATCCTCAACTTCCTTTTATTTGAAATGGTAGTATTTTCAAATAATGTAAAACTCATAGGAACTGACATTTGAATTTAGATACCTCTTCATGAACAAACCATGATCACTGAAGGCAGCTTCATTCCTTACCCCCAGCTTTTTTTTCTGTCATCTGAATTTTCTATGACCATGTCTTTTTATATACTTCAATGATTGTCATATTTGCTCCTGTCTTAATATTATTTGTACCACTGGCTAATTTCCCTTTTAGATCACAAATTTATAAAGATGTACTTAGTTCATCTCTGCCAGTATACTTTTAAATAGAGTTTGGCACATAGTGATGATTGACAGATACTCACTTATGAATTTTTGTGACAGATTGCAATGCATTATCATGCCTAGCCATTGCCTCATCAAAACGAACTGTCATCTAAGCTATTCTTTTCCTAATCAATTTATGTAAAAAAAAAAAAAAAAAAAAAAAAAAAAAGCCCAAACAGAGAATGAAAAGTAAGTATATTATAGACAGTTCTGTTGTGTTTCCATGTTTGGTAACCAAGCAGAAGTTACATCAAGGAAGATCAATATAAATAAAATTTCTCGTTATCTTTTTTCTATTTTAAGATAATCAAACATAATTCAGCAAACTTCTATAATAAATAAAAGTGCATTTCCATGGAGAAAAAACCAAATAGCAAACACAGCAACAAAGAGCTACATGGTATGGAAGTGTTTAAAGATCACATGCCAAAGGCTGGCAGAAAGCCTCTTATAAGTAGCAGGTAACTGTCATCTGAGGTGCCAGGTAGTCACAAAACTTTTTGTCCAGGTGGCATTTAATAAAATTCAATTTTGAGCTTCAATTTAGTTTTAGAAGAGCAAAGAGTCAGAGTAACCAAATATTCATGTAAAAATACATTGGCATCCACAATCACTTACCATGCCCTGCAATTTTCATAACCTTTTAAAAATTTCCCCTGGGTTTTGCTGATAGGTAATCAAGTGCAATTTTCCTACTTCCCAATGTGTTCAGAATTTATCGGTTGATGTTGCTTAGGTAAATTCAATAACTGCCATTTATCATTTTGCAAATGTGCAATTTATTTGCTTATTGCAGCATTTACATTCATTTTAGATCAGATTGTTTGATTGGAATTTCAAATCTCTAAAGCGTCAATTTCATCTAGGTGAAATTATGTAAAAATCATGATTCATTTTCCAGGCAAAATCAGTCTATATTTATACTTTTATTACATTTACCAAGAATTGACTTCCTAAGGCAACTTCTGGCAAATGTTCTTGTCCCCAGGTGTAAAGGCGACAACAGCAAGCCATTATTCACTCTTACAGTATTGTTAGGAAGCTCTGTAACAATGTTTCACATTTTAGAGAATAATTTGCTTATCTAGGTCATGGCCAGACACAATTGGGACAACACATATGAACTTGGAAAAGGCTGACAATGGCGATGCAAAATATATAATTAATACCATTGCATGGGAAAGCAAAGCTTACCACTTTCAAGTTGTCAGTCGGTTGTCAGTGGTAACAAAATACCTGTAGCAGAACTGAACAAACTTCTCAAGGCAATACTGTATATTTCAAAGACTAAATAAACACCTGCAGGAAGGCCAGTATGGGGACTGGCATCATGCATACATTTGTCTTTCTCATTGAAAGAGAAAGCTAGCAGAGATTATTCATGAGGGAAGAGCCCCAGTTCAGTGAAATGTGTG
The DNA here is from genome assembly GCA_902729485.2 of Mus minutoides. Lineage (NCBI taxonomy): Eukaryota > Metazoa > Chordata > Mammalia > Rodentia > Muridae > Mus > Mus minutoides. The sequence goes on along the minus strand of CACVCL010018559.1, from coordinate 69,947 downwards.
ATATGGGATCCATGTTCTCTTGCTTCACACTACTTCCTTCCGTATATGCCTTAATCTTGCAAGCACTTGCCATTTTTCAGATTTAAAACAAGACTATTCTTTATGCTTTTTGTGTTTTTTTTTTTTTTTGCATTAGTGAAAATAGAGGACATGTGAGCTCCTTGGATTTTTGAAATAATTCCATTATTTAACAGTTATTCTTGGAGGACACGTGTTGTCTGGAACTCACTGTGGTTCTTTGGCTTGTCTTAAACTCATGTCAAACCTCCTGCCTCAGTTTTTCAAATACTGGGTTTACTGGCACGGGCAGCTTAGCTAGCCTTTATGAGCCATATTCTAATGAAGCAATATTGATGCCCTAGGATGTTAAGACTGCCTGCAGGGAACTGAAGGCTTTCTTTGTCAGTATGGGATGTTCATAGAAGACATTAAGTTGAAAGAAAAAGTTAAAAGATGATTAGGAAAGTTTTCTAAAAACGTAACTTGGGTGGCAATTGAGACGTGAATATATTTATTATCAGAAGCTTAACATAACATGGTCTGCTCATCTGTAGGAAAAGTGGGAGAAAGAAGAAATAAAATTTATTGTACAAATTCCCAGATACGAGTGAGTACAGATGGTCCTTCAAATACACAAGAGGAAATGCCCATTCTATGAAACACTGTATGAACTGAATCTACTTTATTGCTGATGGGTCAGTGGTCTAGTAAATGGCATCACTAAATCAACACTCCCCTTTCCATGTAACCTTGTGTAAGTGCAGTTAGAGCTTCTCTTTGTGAGAGAATATACATTTATATCCATTCAGAGACTTTTCCTTTGTTACAAGAGACTATAGTATTCCATCCAGCTATTTCACCCACTGGTTCTCTTAAAGGTCCATGAATAAAAGCTTATGCCTATGGAAAAATGTACAGAAAGAAATATGCAGGTTCAAATAGAACGAATTCAAAGCAAGAAACTTAGATGCCACAATGTTTCAAAGACTGAAAATCTAGAGAAGAAAGATTCATTCAGAAAAAGAAAATGAGACAGTGGTAATCATGTAAAATCAAAATCTGATATCCATGGAGTGCAGTCCACTCGTCCATACAAATAGCTGTCCAATGGCAGACACCATTGTGAACAGCATATGTGTGACATTTGGTTGTTGCATCTTGACCAAAAGTGGTTTGTGAAAGAAATACTTTCTATTGGCTTGTGGTTCCAGAAGAAAGTCCATGACAGCAGGGTGGCCCGAGCAGGAACTTGGAAGATTACCTCTGCAGCTAGCAATGGATGTCAGACAGAGCAAACTATATGTGAGGTGAGATCATGGCATCTTAAAACCTCAGGTTATTGGAGCCACTTTGCAATGCTCTACCCTCTAAAGATATCACAACCTCCCAACAAGGCCACCAACTGTGAGCTACCTATTCAAATACCTGAGTGGGGGTCATCGATCATTCAAAGTACTACAACCACAAAGGCTACTTGGATCAGTGCTGGAACTGCTGATGCTTGTCCATGAACTAAACTCTGTGATCATCTGATTCAGGTGCTACACCCCTAGCAAATTCATTAAGTGCTACTCTACTTGATCAAAAGAAATTTGCACTAGCCCTTTATCCATTTTATTAGCTATATTATTTCTTATTGCCAAGTCATAGATGCATATTGAAGAAGTGAGCTGACTATTTTAACCAGAATTTGTAAGTCTTCAGACTCATTAGTGCAAAGGAGAGTACAGAGATGGATTGGTATGGGGGCTGAGATACAGTTAAATAACCTTCTCAGCTTAGGTCCGTGACTAGAAGGTGAGTCAGCATGAATGGTATGAACACAAGCCAAGAAATTTTCCTCAAGGTTTTAAAAAATTAGAATGAATCTGGGTAAATGATACTGGATTCTCACCAACATTTCAACTCAAGGCAAGCAATTACTATTGCTTTCAATTAAATTGAGTGAATTGAATATGCTATGTATATTATTGGTAGTCAAAACTGAAAGAGGGATGGTCAAAGGAAGTTATAGTCAGAACTAGTTAACTACAGAGCTGTATATATGCTTCAAGCAGATAGATATAAGGACAATTAGGATATAATATAGATAGTACCAGATGGAAAAACAAAATAAAGATAAAAACATCTATTAGCGAGAATGCATTGGAAACTCTTGTATTTTCAAATGTCAAATACATAAACAATTCTGTGAGCTTTATCACTTTGTATGAATAGGCAACTTACTTATGGAAAAAAAAATTTCAACAATTTAGACTCTCTAGAAAACTGAACACTCTACATTCAATATCCCATTTCATATGTTCTAAAGATAAAAGTACATTTGCTTACCTTATTAAATTATAAAACAAGAAACTTGAAACTTAGCACTTGTTTCATGCTCTCAAACAAATGAGAAACTTAATTTATTATAGCTGTAATTTTCTGAATAATTTCCTAGGCTCTAAGGTTTCCTTTACAAACGGGATGATTATAACTGTATATTCGCAGGCAGAAAAAGATTTGAACATGTAACCTGAGGTAATATCAGGGGGAATCTTAGCATGGCATTAAGATATGGAGGCAACTTGTTTAATCAGAGGAAAAATAATGATAAAAATATGAAAACTCAGTTGACCTCAAGCGTTTTCACAGGTGTTAATGAGATNGTTTCCTTTACAAACGGGATGATTATAACTGTATATTCGCAGGCAGAAAAAGATTTGAACATGTAACCTGAGGTAATATCAGGGGGAATCTTAGCATGGCATTAAGATATGGAGGCAACTTGTTTAATCAGAGGAAAAATAATGATAAAAATATGAAAACTCAGTTGACCTCAAGCGTTTTCACAGGTGTTAATGAGATAATCATCTACTTATTCCATACTAATTTTTTTCTGTGACAAAATACATGAACAGCAGAGGTAGGAATACTAATTATTTTTTTCTGTTATCTCTGTACTACACTTGGGCAAAGCCCAACAAGGATATTTTAAGTTAAAAAAAACTTTGCTCAAGCTTCATGTAGTGACAGTAGGATAATTTCTAAGAATTGAAGATGGAAATGAAGAGTGTCATTCCATCACAAAACCAGACATAACCAGGAATTATAGAAAGAAGAAAAGAAACAGCCTGATAGGGAAAAACAATGGTCCACCAATTGCATAATCAGGACTCTGGGGCATGGGTATTGAAAGCTTGCTCTCAGTACTGATTAACAATTCTGACATCATGCTTGGCTGAGTGTGCATACTTGGGTTCCAGTACACAGAACTCAAATTGGCTGGCTCCCAGAGGGCCATCATTCTGTCACCATTCATTTAGAAATACTGTAGCAGAATTGAAAGAACAATTTAAAATGCAACCAGAAGGGTAGAAAACAAATCTATGATGGGGCTGAAGGGGAAGACATGAAGGTATAAAGGTATCAAAGAAGTAATGCTCTTCCTTCATGATAACGTGTTAATCTGTGTACCTCGGTACTATAGTTGAAATGACTCATCTAATAAGTGGTTGAGTCTTGTGTACATATCCTTTTGATGTTGTTGATAAGGGAGGGAGACTTTGTTAGGTTTCCTCTTCTAAGACAAAAATACATGACATATTCATTTCATCAGAAAAATAAGTGGTCTTACTCAGAGGTCTCTGCTGCTTTAGCCTGTGAAGTGAAGACAGCATGGTGTGTGTGTGTGTGTGTGTGTGTGTGTGTGTGTGTGTGTGTGTGCGCGCGCGCGCGCGCGCGCGCGCGCGTGTACATGTGCGTGTGTTGGAAAAAATTATGAGGACCAGAAAGCAAAGACAGAGAGAGGCAGGGGTAACTGTCACAATATCTCTTTCAAGTATAGTCTTCAAATGAATTTATCTCTTTACAATAGAAACTTTCCCTGAAAGTTCCAACCCCTTCGTACAACCAGAGGCTGGAGACTGAACCGCTCAGCATATATCATTTGTGTTACAACTAAGACCCGAACAATGATATCATCCCGAGGTTATGAAAAATCAGAAAAACAACACAACTTTTGCAAGCCACCATGTGGTTGCTAGGAATTGAACTCAGGACCTCTGGAAGAGCAGAAAGTGTTCTTAGCTTCTGAGCCATCTCTCCAGCAACAACACAACTTTTAATGAACAGACAAATTAATAGCAACTTAATGGGTCAAGTGCATTCAGAACAGAGGGAAGAAGTTGCAATTACACATGGAACAGCATGGGAATTGCTCTGGGACAAAGACTGAGCAATGAAAGGTTGTGTGGGGCAGACATCAGGATACCACTGTGGAGGGTGACCACTATTTCTCACAGGATAATATAATTAGCTTATTTGAATAATGCTTCATGATGTTAAGAAAGTAAACACTGCTATTTATGGATCATCAGGCACACTGCCAAGATCCCCGAGTAAGGAAGGTAGTCTAGCAATAAGAGAAGGGAACTTTCATTTAGGCTTTTGGATGCTTTCTTTATTTTATTTGATCTCAATAAAGTACTTAATGCTAAACATTACTTTTATACCTTACACTATAAGTGGTTAAATACCTAAGACATAATTTCTGGTGCATATTTATCTCAATGAAATAGTCAGATGAAGAGAAGTTATATAATCACATTGTAATTAATATTCTATTTCTATAAAGAGATATGATGACCAAGACAACTTTTAAAGGAAAGCATTGAACTTGGGACATAGTAACAATGTCAGTAGGTGAATCCATGACCATCATGGCAGGGAACAATTTGGCATCCAGGCAGGCATGGCATTGAAGAGATTGCTGAGAGCTGATTTCCTGATTTGCAGGCAGGAAGCAATGAGAGAGTGGGACTGTGTCTCAAAGTGACTTACCTCTTTTAACAAGGCCACATGTCCCAATCCTTCCCAAATAGTTCCAAGCATTCAAATCTATGAGCCTATGGTATTTATTTTCATTCATACAACTACATATGAATATAGGAAGTATATAGATTTTTACCTACATTGGCTTAATTGATAATAAGTGGAACAAGGGTGGGCTACCAGTTACTGAAGACTCCTGTCAGAAAAAATAAAGTTCAATTGATTTTTGACAGTCAAGACAACTCAATGGAGGAAATAATAGTTTTGTAGAGATAATAGTTCTCCAGAACGACTCACATCCACAAGTAAAATACTGAAATTGACTTTTTAAAAATTGGCTTTTAGTATTAGTCATTCCCCCCTATACTCTCTTGTCTGAATTTTCCTCACTCTCCTTTAAGCCTTTCTATCCTTTTCACTTTCAGCATTACAACATTATCTTCTATTTTCCCTGTCTTGAAAAATCCTCTCCTTTTTTTATTGGATATTTTATTTATTTACATGTCAACTATTATCTCCTTACCCAGTTTCCCCTTCACAAACCCCTTTATGACATCCTCCCTCTCCCTGCTTCTATGAGGGTGCTCACCCACCCACCCAACCAATTCTGCCTCCCTGCCCTGGCATTCCCCTACACTGGGGCATTGAGCCTTCACAGAACCAAGGACCTCTCCTCCCATTGATGTCTGACAAAGCCACCCTCTGCTACATATGCAGGTGGAGCCATGTGTTCCTCCATGTGTACTCTGGTTGGTGGTTTAGTCCCTGGGAGCTCTGAAGGGTCTGGAGGGCTAATATCCATTATAGACAAAGAACTCAAGAAGTTAGACTCCAGAGAACCAAATAATCCTATTAAAAATGGGGTACAGAGCTAAACAATAAATTCTCAACTGAGGAATACCCAATGGCTGAGAATCACCTAAAGAAATGTTAAACATCTTTAGTCATCAGGGAAATGCAAATCAAAACAACCCTGAGATTCCACCTCATACCAGTCAGAATGGCTAAGATTAAAAACTCAGGAGACAGCAGATGCTGGTGAAGTTGTGGAGAAAGAGGAACACTCCTCCACTTCTGGTGGGATTGCAAGCTGGTACAGCCACTATGGAAATCAGTTTGGCAGTTCCTCAGAAAATTGGACATAGTACTTGACTGTATTTAATTGTGCAAAGAGTCTATTAAAAACACCAAGTCTATTTTATCACAGTTTTATGTCTAGCATTTCTGTAAGATGTCTTCATATAGTGTTTATTACTTTTCCATGTCATTCTATTGTTTTGTATTCCCTATTTTTTTCACAAGAGACATTGTCATACTAACTGTAACTATGTGTAATTCTATACATAGTCCTTGTCACATTAAAGTAATGTCATTTTCCTGTTGTGCTTGGATTAAACCCAGGACTTTTTGAACAAGAGCTTTAATCCTGAGCTACATTCCTGCCCTCTCAGGATCTTGTCTTGATTTTGATTTCAGCCTATTTCCCTATATGCCTTCATGATAACTGTTAATGGAAATGCAGAAATAGAACACAAGAAACTAGTCAAAGAATGCTTATTTTTAGATGAGGTTAGACTTTGCTCTATGTGAATCAGTTAAGGTTGTTTTCCCTTTAGTGCACCACAGACTTCACTCACATGTTGACTACGAATTTTAGATGTGGGGTGAATGCTTGCTTGGAGAGACCTGTAGGCTTTCCTAGTTAGCATTCTATTCCACCCTCAGCTTTAGTCTTCCTTAGTGAGTCTGGGCTTCAAAGAGATTTTCTTTCCACATATTTTATACCACAGTAGGGGGCACTTGTTATGACTTGGCAATTCTCTGGTCTGTTGTTGATGGTCCTCTACATCTTATTACCCAGTGTCAGATTCAATTTAGGATAGCTGTTTTGTCTCTAAGTGTTGGGGTCTTTTCAATAATTTTGCACACACACCCCACTTTGGTAGATAGGGGTCATTTTTAAAATGTATGACTAGAGATGTTTCCTTCCTATTTCCTGGATCAGAAAATAGTGGTTCTGGCCTTTCTCTTCCCTTTGGTGCTAATGAGACTTCTGTTCTCTAAGGGCAGTGGGCTTTTGTGCTCTTCCCATGGTATTTTTGCCTCACAGAGGAAATAAGAAAAAAGAATTTGGTTAGGGATTAATGCCTTTCAGAATAGCCACCAGTCCCTTTTTCTGGCATGCACCAGGAGCTATGCTTTCTCTGGAATCTTGCCCTGTCCTAAACTTTCAGAGCTACTCAATCATAAACACATAGCAGCTACCTTGAGTGATTAACGATTCCCTTTGTCACTGTCATTTTGAGTCATTCCTTGTTTTCATGCTGGACAGCACTTTTCTTTTAGCAACTTGTTAAAAATATAGTTGCATTTTTCTTACTTGTCTGTTACCTAGGTGAATGATAAATTATATCTGTTATTCTTGCAAATATCTTCCTTTACCTATATATTTAAAGAAAACAATTTTTATTAGATATTTTCTTCATTTACATTTCAAATGCTATCCTGAAAGTCCCCTATATCCTCACTCCACCCTACTCTCCAACCCACCCACTCTGGCTTCCTGGCCCTGGCATTACCCTGTACTGGGGCATATAATCTTTGCAAAACCAAGGGCCTCTCCTCCCAATGATGGCTGATAGTTGACTGCCTTAAAAACCTGATCTATTCTATCAGGTCTAAAAAGATAAATTATTCCAATAGCCAATATTATGTACATGTGTGTGTTTTAAGTTTGAGAATATTTATTTCATCCCCATATTTTCTTTTTTTCATTAATAAATCTTCTGTGAGTTTTTGTACATGTAATATTTGGTTACTCTCCTTGCTTTTACTATGACTTTCCTCTCATTTCTATTTCCACACCTGTGGCCCTTTTCAACAAATTTCTTTCTCATGTTAATGTATTTATGATTTTTCTTTAGTCATACAGGGTTTAAATATTACCATCTGTGCGTCCCTTGACCTGGTAATATGCGTTTGAGCCTGGTGGATTTACCAGTTTATATACAGCTTGTTTCTAAGCTTCCCCCTTTCCCGTGATCCATTAGGTCTAAAACAGTTCAGCAATAATTGACAGAAAGCACTGAACCCATTCTCTATCCATAGTAGACTCTGCTAGAATAGGGCTAGTGCCAGCAAATGCTACTTCAGTGAGTTCATATTTTTGTGGCTGAGCAATGCTTCGATGTCATTGCACAGCCCTTTACCTATTTTTTGGCTCATACATGTTTTTTCAGCCTTTATGGTATGGTTTAATTGTCTTCTTGAGGGCAGAGAACCTAAATTGTATTTTATTATTGACATCTTATGCAGTTCTGAGTCTCTTGTGTTTTCACTTACATTCACTGCAAATAAAGGGGAAATGCAGAGAGTAGCCTCTTCCTGTAGATAAAAATATAGATATTTAGAAGGCCGTTTGATGGTATGTCAGTTTAGTTAAGTAACAGTAGTAGATAACCCTATAAGGATACAACCTCATAGTCAAGGATATTTGACCATATTTATAGAACTAGTCATGAGTTCTCTCTTGTACAGTAGACCTAAATTCCATTCAGCAAATAATTGGTCACTTCCATGACAATTGTATACTTGTTATATCACAATTGTATATCACATTAGTGGTGATATCTTGTTTAGCAGGCTCATGGTACGGGCATAAAATACATTAAAATAATAAAGAAAATGTGAATAAGGAGGCCAACTTTTCTATGCTGAAATTTAGTATGGTAGTGACTGAAGAGTTAATGTTTAAAACTTAATTAAAACAGAATTCTTTCTTTGTGATACCATCCTCTGAATATTTTAATTCTAAGTTACTATTTATTACTTTTATAGAGAAAGAAAATATTATGTCTCAGGACCATACTTATCACAACACTTTTGAAAACACAAATATTAAAAAACAATATATTATATATTGTATCTGTCTTATGTTGAATTCCATGTCTCTCCTTATTATCTATTTTCATCATCTGTTACATAGCTAATATCTAAGACATGGTATATATAAGCATATGTATGTATAAGTTTAATTACATATGCTTATATATCAAAGGTTTCTTTTCTATTTTGAAAATTCCAGATATGTATAATTACCACATTATTACTCTGCCTTATTGACAGTCAAAAGGATATCCATAATCTTTTCATATCATATATAAATGAATACTTTATCTGTCCTCTTGAGCTTTGTACATACATTGGTGCCATTTATTTACATTATGTTATGACACAAAGCACTTACTTTTTTACTTAAGTATTATGTATGTGCAGGCTGATAATGACTTCCAAATTGGCATGAACCAGTATGGTTTTTATTTTATATGCACATTGTCCCTATATTTGAAAATTAATTATTTGTCCAAAATTATATATGATCCCCTAAAATAATTAGTTAAAAAATAAAGAGATTTTGGTAACTGAGGCTAAGGATTAGAAAGATATGTGTTTTTCCCTAGATTTAGAGTATCTGGGGGTGATATATGATCCAACATTAGAGATAGTATTTTGCATAGTAGAAATAAGACCACAGACTTTGGAGTCCAATATACATAAGTTTAAATTCTATCTCAAGTAATAGTTGAGCCAGATAGTTAAGTTTATTTTAGATAATTAAGTTGCTATTTTAAGCTTCCATATCCTATTCTGAAAAAGATATATTAATCAAAACTAAATTCTAGGCATGATAATTAAATAAAAACATATATGAATGTCTTAGCCAGACACAGCATACTCTAAAACTCACCAATGAAAAGACATGATGTGATGTATATTTCTGGACCTAATCAAGGTCATGGTGAGAAGCGAAGTCTCATTTACAGCAGCCAACTATGAGGCAGTCACAATGATTAGAACTATGTGTGCATAATATTTCCTAATCCTCACAAAAATCTCCTAATGGAAGCATTATAATTCTTACTCCATAATTTATTGAATAAGGAGACAGGTGAATTAATGAAAAATTGAACATACATTTTAACATCTTTTTTCTAAACTTGCATAGTTCATGTGACAGAACTGAGATTAAAAGTATTAAGTTAGAATTATAGTGTTATTTCTACATCTTCATTGTGCCAGCTTCTACTGACCAAGAAAAGGGAGATAACTTTAAAACTTTAAATAAGAATACTTTAAAATAACTTTGTATTGAATATAAGGCACTGAATAAAACCTAGGAAAACTTGGAATGTATGAGGTCATGAGACATTGCAGATGAACATTTTGGAAAGGGCTACTATACAGAGAACAGACAGTCAAAGAGATGAGGCAGGAACTGAAATCAATGGAGAAAATAAGGAACTATGAAAGAGTTGTTCCATAGGATGTATCTCTCACAAGAAAAGAATCCAAAGAGCTGGCTTATAGAGGATGGAGGATGTATATCCTAGCACTTTACTTCCCACAAACTCTCTAAGCTGTGGAGTCCTTTCTTTTGGTTAAACCCATAGAAGTCCGCTGATACAAGAACAAAGAGACCCCAGGCCAAAGGTGTTCATTGTTCTGTGATGCAGATCAGTTCTCAAAGTATGAAAAATGGACCTGACAAAACTATTATCAAGTATAAAAGCCCTTACTTTCTCTATGTGCCTTTCTAGTGTGTTCACTTTCTCCTGTCTAGTATATAACTGTCAGATTTGCATAACAGTAGAAACTAAGTCTTTTTATTTATTGACTGATTTTTTTTTTGTTTTTACTTATTCACTTTACATCCAGCTTACTGTTCCCTTCTTTGTCACCCCCTCTTTCACTCCCTCTGTCACCCCTCCTTCCTGCCTTCTCCTCTGAGCAGGTAAAGGTCTCTCTGGGTTTACCTCCAACCCTGACTCTGACACTTCAAGTCTCTGCAAGGCTAGATGCTTCCTCTCCCACTGAGGCCAGGCAAGGCAGCCCAACTAATATCTGACATATAGGCAATAGGTTTTGGGATACCACCCCATTCCATTTTTTTCAAGACTCACATCAATGTCAAGCCTCACATTTAGTACATATGTGCCAGGAGGCCTGTGTCTGTCCAGCCTGTGTATGCTCTTTGGTTGGTGGTTTAGATTCAGAGAGTCCCAGGTGTCCAGGTTAATTGACTCTGTTGGTCTTCCTATGGAGTTCCTATCCTCATTGGGGCCCACAATCCTTCCTCCTTGACATATATATAGGTACCATGTTACACTCCCACTCTACAAACCCCCAAAAGCTAAGCAAGAAGGAAGGCTCAAGCAAGGAAGCATGAATCTCACTTAAAAGGTGGAAGAATATAGTCATAAGAGGCAGATGGAAGGAGGAAACATGGAGGAATAAGAGATTCAGGATGAAGTTTGGGTAAGGACAGACAGATAGATAGATGGCCATGAAAATTAATGAAAATCTGCATGTGTCAGGGGTGAGGAGGTGGGAGACATCTCCAGGATGAGACAGAGACCTGGGATAATGGAGGTGACCAAGAATAAATGGGGGTGTCCTAAGATGTGACTCACTACATTGGAAATATAGAACCTGAAGAGGCTATCTGTAGCTGGACAGGAACCCCAGTGGGGGCGATAGAGACATCAAACCACCCACAAAACTTTCAGCCCCAAATGTAAGCTGTATACAAGTGATGCAGGCATGGGAAAGACAGAAGAGATGGCGGGAATGGCCGACCAATAATCTGCCCAACTTGAGACCCATCCCATGGGCAAGCACCAATCCTAACACTATTAATCATAAGCCGTTATGCTTGCAGACAGGAGCATGCTGTCCTCTGAGAGGTTCTACCCAGCAGCTGACTCAGGCAGATACAGACACCCACATGCAAACAGTGGATGGAGCCTGGGGACTCTACAGGAACTAAGTCTTAAAAGGGGAAAGATAGTTTGGCCTAAAGATTTTGAAGTTTCACTCCATAGATGCTTAGCTTTTTCGTGTTTGAATGTGATAATCTATCAATATTCATTATAGAAGCACCAAGCAAAGAATGACATTCATCTCATGGCAACCAGGAAGAAATAGGAGGAAAAAGAGGTAGTGTAGGAGATGAAGGAGGAGAAGGAAATGGAAGAGGAAGAGGAAGAGGAAGAGGAGGAGAAGGAAGAGAATGAAGATGAAGAGGAGGAGAAAGAAGTTGAAGTAGAGGAGGGGAAGTGAGATGGGGAGGAGATATCTCTAGGGTCCCAATATCCTCTCCAATGAACTGTCCCAATATCCTCTTCAGAGACATGACTTCTGTTCAATAAGCTGTACATCTAGGAGGATAAATGACAATCTAGTTGCCACATGGTCTGGTAACTGAACTTTCACATATAAATTTTCAGGGAACTGCTAATCCAAACCACAGCAATGCCTAAAGAAGCTCTTCTTTTCATTCAGGTGGTATACTTTACATAACTATTAATTTTCTGTAATATTTACTCATTTTCCATGGCTTTCTTGAGGCTGTGATCATCACATGACAGAAATATTGAGAAGGAAGCCTGTTCAACACCAGATAATAAAGATCTGATTCTAATCACGGTGAGAGATGCTTTTATCACATTTTCTCTGATTTTGAAATTATAGATAAATGGTTTGCTTTGACTTCATGACAAAGTGCATATTTGTTTCTAAGATTCCTAGAACAGATCTATTTCTTTGATTTTAAAATCTATCGTATTTTGAATTTGTTAATGCATACTTTTATTTGTCTTGTAAATTTTTTAATTATAATTTTTATTTATTGGGTTTTACTAGGTCTCATGACCATAAATAAGGCAAGCTGCTAACAGAAAGAAGTTTTACACATCTCATGGTCACTTGTTCTACTGTAATTTCTTGATTAATATTGTGATTTAATTTACAGCTTGTAGCCAATGCATCCTCTATAAATGTGTTTTCATATTTCTATATTTATTAGAATGTCCCCAATATCTTGAGAATAAAGTTCACTGGACTTCTTAATATGTGTGTGTGTGTGTGTGTGTGTGTGTGTGTGTGTGTGTGTGTGTGTGTATGTGTGTATGTGTGTATCATAAGTCTCTTTATTATTACAGGAACCATTTGCACTTCTTTAATTGTATAGATTACAGAAGATACTTAGATACAATTTTGCCAAGTACTATCACAGTTCCAACCCCTGGAGCAGAAGTAGCAGGAACTGGACCTCCATGAGTGTTGATGGTTTCTGCAGACATGGGGTTTATTTGTATAATAATGTACATAATTTACTTTATGTTTCTCCTTCAGGAGATGTTCTCTCTGCCTTGGTAAATGATTCTATGATAATTAGAAGCAGCTTGAGCATGCATAGTATGGGAGGCAAGGATGTGTCTTAGCAAATTGGTAAACAGAGGACATCTCTTAAGGCTGTGGGAAATAACTCTGAAAATATAAGTTCAATTTTATATAATTTCTCAACTATGCAAAATATGCAATACGAATTATATGAGGGGTAACACACATCTAACAGAACAGAGGCAGCTGCACTATGAGCTAGCTAGTCAGAAAGATATTAAGGAAGGAGATAAAAGCAATTCAGGGAGTGATCATAGGGCAAGATATTTATTGTTTGTGCTTACAAAGGCAGGCAGATTTCTCAGTTCAAAGTCATCCTGGGACAGAGCTAGTGTAGGCCTAGTGTAGTGGGGAGATGGTGATCTCAAGCCAGATCCAACTCAGTTAGCCTATTGTCTCTGCTTACAAAGGCGGGTATATCTCTGAATCATTGCTCTGTTAAAAAGTGTACTATCTTTTCTAAGAGTCAAGGGGCTACAGTCATAAAATTCTGATTCATTGGATAAGCAAAAGGGAACCTGGGATAGATGATTGAACTGATGTGAAAATAAAAAGACTAGCTTGGGTCTATAAGAGAGAGCTCTCTGGAGAACTCTGGAGAGCTGTGTTCAGCAGAATATAAAGCTATCAGCTTGTATCTATGAATAGTTTCTAGTCTTACTTTCACCACTCCAAAATAACCCTTCCTCAGAACCCCATTCCAAGATGAAGCTGGTCTTTGGCACAATTTAGTTTTATTTACTTTTCCTCTAATATTTATTATTTCTGCATAAGTAGAATAAAATTTTGCTAATGATTTACAAAGTATAGTATTCAAAAGAGTTTTAAGTCACTTTTCTCCAGGTTAATAAAATGGTTCATTATCAAATAATTTAAAGCATATTTTATTCTTAAAGTTCTGACTATTTTACATAAGTTGAAAACTAAGTAAAAATTCTGGAGTAAGTTCATATATTTATTGTCTCAGTATTAATGAAAATGAAAATGAACTCAAATTCTAAAGGATTTCAAGGCAATCCTGTGTTGCATTTGAGGAATGAAGAGCTGAAGCAATTTACATGGAACATAGAGTAACATAATTGTAGACACTCTGTTTCCTTACCTGAAATACAAGTTTCTTTCAACACCTAGGATTATCTTGGTAGCCTTGTAAGATCTACTCTGGTCTGGTTTTGCTTTCTATATCTACTTTCTTTTTATCTTTCACCAATTCATTCTTCTTGTTTTTAATTAGAGAATAGTAGTGAAGAAAAAGACATGACAATTACCCTCCTGTAACTAATTATTAAACTCTATACATGGCAGGCATAGTTAAAATATTCATATTATGATGAATCATTATGTCCCTAAGAGCTATAGATGTACGTAGTTTGCAAAGTTCTTGGTTTTCCTATTGAGATTCTCTTATGCATTTTTCTTTTGGTGTGCATACTTTCTGTTGCACTAATCTTGGTTCAGGTGGTATTGTTTGTGTGCACAGATAAAAGCTATGGAACTAGATATATCTCACTAGTTATGAATGCATAACTTAAGAAAAATTTCAAGTAATTTAAAATTTTTTCTTGGCTTTCCTGAAATGTATACTTTAGACATGGAGAAAACTAATGAGTGTCTGCCACATAAAAATGAAGGTACTTATCTATTTAGATAAATTAAATGTCAATCAACACACACACACATACTTGACAATATGTCATATATATCACATATGATAATGTCATATATGTGAAAATTGTCATATGTGAGTGTGTTTGTGTATGTTGCACACTTGGTGAATCTGCTTTTCTTTCTCTTCTCTTCTCTTCTCTTCTCTTCTCTTCTCTTCTCTTCTCTTCTCTTCTCTTCTCCCTTCCCTTCCCTTCCCCTCCCCTCCCCTCCCCACTCCTCCCCTCCCTCCCTTCCCCTCCCCTTCCTCTTTCTTTCCTTCCTTCCTTCCTTCCTTCCTTCCTTCCTTCCTTCCTTCCTTCTTTCTTTCTTTCTTTCTTAAGATTTATTTATTTATTATATGTAAGTGCACTGTAGCTGTCTTCAGAAACACCAGAAGAGGGCAGCAGATCTCATTAATGATTGTTGTGAGCCACCATGTAGTTTCTGTGATTTGAACTCAGGACCTTTGGAAGAGCAGTTAGTGCTCTTATCTGCTGAGCCATCTTTCTAGCCCGATTCTTTATTTCTGATGAAATGAAATAAGGTTTTCAGCTCTTAAAGGCACAAACTATGAAGTAACTCACACTGTAAAGGAAAGCATGTAATTCACATACTCTCTTGTAGCTATTCTAGTTGAAATAACAATTGAGAAATTTATTGAAAATCTGCATACTGATGTCACAGATTCAGAGAACGTTTTAACATATTCACAATAAATACAGCACATCATCCCATCTTCCTTCCTAATATAAGCATCTCTTAGTTGATTAATGGCATTATTCTCTTCCCCATGCCAAGGATAAAATCCTCACCAGGGTCATTTCTTTTGCCTCATGTCTAGTTTTTGAAGGTGCTCATCCATCACTTAGTCTTATTATTTTAGTTCCCACAAAACATCCATAATGAACTTCTGTTCTCCACACTAAATCAAGTTATTATAGCTCAGACTCTGTATTAGTTGTCTACTAGAAAATATTAGTTCCCCTCTTCATTGTTCACTGTTTGTGTTATCAAAGCTATATCTTTTATAATGTCCAAGTTCCAGCATGCAATGGGAAAAAGACCATATAGAATTTTGTTGACGTATTGTCAGTAATTGTCCATGACTCCAACTAAATATAGGATCTAATTATATACAAATCTAGAAAATACATATGTGCTTCCACCTTTATTCTTCCTGTGTTGTTACATTAAGCTCTATCTAGTGTAAAGTCTATGCAAGATATCAGGGCTGTAACAATCAACAAAACAGACATGTTTTTTTTTCTTCCCTGACATGCACATTGGGAAAAGGCTGACAATATATTTTTAAAAATAGCAAGTAAAATTAGAGGCAACAGTTAGGAACAGAATGTTTTTTATAGGAATGAACCATGACATTCTGTTATTCAAGTGTATAAATCTGTCATAAACAGTGGAATTAGAACAAGAATAAACAATGTAAGTAAAAGTGAAATCAAAAAATGTTGACATTTACCATGAAACATGAAGATGTTCTGAATACATAAATTTTAGCTTTTGAAACAGATTTTCAGAATTCCTTGAAAATGGGATTTGAATTATGTTATTGTTGGATAGAGTGCAAAGAAGAAAATTTCAACTTGATGTGGAATGGGTGAGAGTTCACAGGTCAAGGAAATATTCCACGTGTTGCTAAGCTAGGGCTCCTATAGAGGATAGGTGGTTTACAAAATGGCATGCTTTTGAATTTGGAATTCATAGATGCTGTTTAGACTTTCAAGCCCATAGAGGTGAAATAGATCCCTGTATGGACAGTTTTACTGGCTTCATGGCTTCGTTTTTTGTCAACTTCACACAAAGAGTCACATGGGAAGTAGAAAACTCAAAAAGGAATTGCCTCCACCAGATTTGCCTGTGGCTATGTTCATGTGGCATTTGCTCAATTGATGACAGTGTGATAGGTACTATCACACTCTGTATGGTGCTGCCCCTGGGCACATGGACCTAGTTTATGTAAGAAGTTGAGCAAGCTATGGAGAATGAGGCCCATAAGCATTGTGTTTTATTTGTTTGTTTTTATGGACTCTGCTCTGGTTCCCATGCCCAGGTTCTTGCTTTGGATTCCCTCAGTGTGACCTAGAATGACATAATAAACTCTTTCCTTTCCAAGTTTGTTTTGTTCAGTGTTTTTTGTTTCTTTGTTTTCTCACAGCAAGAGAAGGCAAAGTAGTTTGAAATATACAAAGCAAATGTATGAAAAGCTATTTATTTATTTATATATGGATGACTATCTCTGTTCTTTTTTAATTAAATCAGCTCCTTTTTTAGTGAATCAAAGTCATATTTCAAATGATAACACAACAGCATAATGTGTTTTTCTGCTTCAACACAGGTCATTATTCTAACTAAAGTGCAAAGCATTCTGTTGCTTAAATGGTTACCTATGAATTAGATTCTCTTCATGGAGAATACTGACAAAGCTTTGGCAAAACAGATAAGAAAAGAACATATTAAAGTGTGCTACTTCGCAACATCTGGACCCATCAATAGATTCAAAATCAGAATCTGATTTTGTTAATCATATTTAAAATATTTGTTTATTTTATATGTTTCATTTCCCAAATGGTGCATTTTATATCTCCCCCCCCCAGGAGATTACCTGTAATTACAATCAGTTTTCACAGATGGATCTCTCCTTTACATAAAAGCTTGGAGACTAAAGGTCATATGCAAATAAGCTTCCTCAAATGCATACATAATATTTTAAATATCGATTGAAAACTAAAGGAATTGACTAATGAATGCAATTTCTTCAGACTATATTACCATCCATTTAGAAATGTTTCTCAATTCTGATATAATTTATTGAAATTCAGTTAAAGATTTGCACTCCAGCTCAGGGGGAGGCCCCAAGGCCTGACACTATTACTAATACTATGGTCTGCTTACAAACAGGGGCCTATCATGACTGTCCTCTGAAAGGCCCAACAAGCAGCTGAAAGCATCAGATGCAGGTGTTTGCACCCAACCAATGGAGAGAAGCTGCTGACCCCTGGGTTTGAATTAGGGAAAAACTGGAAGAAGCTGAGGAGGAGGGTGACCATATAGGAAAACCAGCAGTCTCAACTAACCTGGACGCCTACACCCTGGGATCTTTCAGAAACTGAGCCACCAACCAGGCAGCATACACCAGCTGACATGAGGCCCCCCAACACATATACAGCAGAGGTCTGGACTTAGTTAGAGATGATGCACCTAACCCTCAAGAGACTTGGGGTCCCAGGGCGTGGGGAGGTCTGGTGGGGTGGGGGTTTGGGGTCATCCTGTTGGAGATGGTGCAGGGTGGGGGAGGAAGTATGGGATTTGGAACAGTTGGAGGGTGAACCAGGAGGGACCTAAAGTCTGGACCAAATATAAAAAAAAATAATTTTTAAAAATTGCAAAAACAAAACAAAACAAAACAGATTTGGGCTTAACCTACTGTGTAGAATATTCTAGCTCCATTTCTTCTCAACATAGTAGAATTTAAAACTATTTTTTTCTAACCATACTGAAAATAAAACTCACCATTTCTTTGTCTCTAATTTACATGGAGAAAAATGGTCATAAATTTTGAAAGATGGACTACCCTTAAATCCTAAGTCAACAAACATACTTTTCTTTTATCATTTAGCCTTTGGGTCAGATTTGAGAATCTATGTTCACCAAGAAAATGCATTTTAAAAAATCCATAGTTTGTAAAGTTCCTCAAGAATTAGTGAATTCCAGGTTTTGAAATCTGTGAGAAAAATCAGTTTTTCTGGCCTGGTTCCTCTTTTATGAGATCTTTGGATACTTTTTCCCCATGAGCCAGTTACTTTTCTGTATTCTCTTACTCGCTCCTCTTGTTCCTATCTTTGTTTCAGAAGTATTCTAGAAAAGATTAATATTTAAAGCATAAAGTTTATGTATGTCTGAATATGTACTTAAACATTTACATCATTATATTTATTAACTTTGCCTATTTAACACACAATTTTAGGTTCACTCATTCACCTTCAACTATAGACAATCTAGCTATTATGTTGGACATCAATATTCAAGAGAACTCACACCATTCTTGCTCAGAGATTACACTTGGAGAGAGTTTCCAGGAACACTAACAAAAACTATGACATGGAAATATTACCAGAAACATGGATTTATGTAGTGGATTAGTACATTAAATCACTTGCTGAGAAACTGACAACCTGGGTTCTATCCCTACATCCCACAATATGGGCAGAGAGATTAAGTTCCCTCCAATTGTCATTTAATGCCCACCTGTGAATACTAATGTGTGTACATGTGTACACACATAATCACATAAATGAGTGAATGAATGAAATTACATTTCCTTTACAAATTTATAAAATTTGCATGAAAATTTACAAAATAATCACTGCAAAGTGACATTAATTAGCACCAGAATTTTTATGAGTCTAGATTCTAGAAAATTGGGTCATATCTTGATGACAAAGGATTATTAAAATTTACGTTTGTTAAGTTTTATAAAACACCTAGTTTACAAGATTTGGTTATAGGATAGTTTTTATATATAGGATTAGTACAAATTTGGATAAGCTAATGAATAAATATGCCATTAAGGCAAATTAGTAATTATAAGTTGCTAATAAATTTATAGTGAAAAGTTGAAATATATATATATATATCACAATTAATGAACATAAGAAATAAAAATAAATTTGTCCAAAATTATCAATCAGAAGAATACCCAAACAACCAAACAAATACTGTTCAGCAGATATAAGTAGGTACTTCTTAATAAAAAAAAAAATAGAATGGACAGTGGGTAAATAAAAAAATGCTCAGCGTCACTAATTCTCAGAAAAATATAAATTAAAATCCACAAAGACCTTTGACACAACTAAAATAACTACTATAAAAAATGACAGAAAAGAAAATTCTGGCTTTACCAATGGTTGGTAAATATATATATATATATATATATATATATATATATATATATATATATATATATATATCAGGATAGCTATTGTGAAAATCAATATTAAAGAACTGAAGTAAGACTATGAAATGCGTCAGCAAAGAGGGGATTAGTTGTTGCTCCACAGTGAATGAAGTCATGTGGCAAAGACACATACATTCTCATGATGACTGCAACATTGCTCTTAATATCTAAGAAGTGAAAATAATCTAAAATGCACCAAATGGTGGATTGTAAAGGAAAAAAAAAAATAGCACTAGATTAAACAAAATAAGCCAGGCACTAAAGGACCCTTACTGAATGACCTGATTCACATGTGGAATATGAAAAAGTTTAAAGTATATTAGATATCACCAGAAAAAAGGATGAAAGGTTGGCCAGTCAGTATTAAACTATGATTTTTTCATATAAAGCATCTTTCTAATATTTATCGCATACAGTAATAGTAATCAGTAAATATAATTTGTAAGTCATTGCATGAATGAGTAGATGTCATGGAGGGTCATGTTTGTTGCTTTTCTTAACTGAGTCTATGAAAGCATTGTCTCAGTTAATACAGAGTCATAGAAGTATAAATCAGCTCCGTTTTGCTCTCTGAAGAGTGTCTGGAATAGATTGATATAGACAAATAAATTGGGAAATGGACCCAGAAATGTATTAGTATCCAAATGGTGATTAAAAATCCATTGGAGAAGATCACAACAATGTGAAAATTTATAGTCCTCCTTGATTCGGGAATTTAAACATCCATTTCCAAAGGAGAGCAGAAAATGGACACCATAGAAATTCTAGGGTAAAAGTTACTGGTTTCTAAGGAACTCTGTGGGCTAAGAGAAGATATAATGAATTGATACCAACTCTGAACCACAGAACAATGATAGGAGAATAATTAGAAGACCGAAATACAGAGCAAGGATGGTTGACGGAAGTCTATGAGTGTTGACAGATTTCAGTCTCTTCCTTCATGGTAGTTTTATTTGTAAAATCTCATAGGAGGGATCAAAAGTAAATGCTACTGCTGTCGAGGCTTCGATGGTAGGCTTGCAAGGTAACTTTGAAGAATTCCCTTCACCTCCCCTGGCACCTGAGGCTGAGAAAGGAAGCCAGGTAATAGAGAGACCTGGCATGCCTAAAACGTGCTTTGAGTATCCATTCTGAACTCTGTAGCAATGTCCTCAGAATCGACGACGCAGTCCTAGGAGAGAGGAGGGAAGCTTTTGAGACTGAAAGCACACTAGCTTACCTGTTCATCTGGGATAGTTGAAGCTTAACAGGTGCACAAGGCGCTTCCCCAAGATTATGGAAGCTGTAAATACCTGCTGGTGGAGGAGACTTACCAGCTAAGCGGCATGAAGGATATAGCCTGATTTGTAGAGGTGCCTGCAATTTGTGTGGACTTTCAGGATTACACCTTTTATCTGTTCACATCTAGGACTAACTCCTCCCTCTCTGTACTGGGTTTAATAAACTCACTGAAGCTCTTGGTTCTGTGAAGTGTTGGTGCCTTTATTTTTATCAGAAAGCACAAGGCCCATTTGATCACAGGTTTCCTGTAGCTGTGTGTGTGTCCCTTTCTCATTCCTTCAAGTTCCCCAGGAAGGTTAAGCTAAAAAACAAAGAATCTTTTCACCTTGAGTTTTCCTGTTCCTACAGGTAACCTTGCATATTTGACCTGTAAGTGATACCAGTAAACTTGCTGCTTCATTGAGTTGGACTTGGTAGAGTCATTACTTTGGTCTATTTTATAAATGTTTTTTGGTGTTTGTTTTGTTTTGTTTTGTTTAATTTTTGTGAAAAAAAATCTGACACCATGAACTCGAGAATGGGGATATAATTAAAATTTCATTGTATAATTTCATAAATGAATCCACACAAGTATTCTGAAATTATATATTTTACTTCATTAAGTTTATTAGGTTCTGTATAGGGCTAGACACAATTTACCCATTATATGATGATTAATTATACCCTTGAGTCTGATATTAATGTTGTTTCACATTTTCAGTGATTTAAATTTTCGAGTTTATAACATGCTTGATTACTTCCAGGGAAATGAGAATTAGCCATTCTGCTAATGTAGATAACTTCATGATTTTGAGTTGCTTTTGAAGAATTGAGATGGTATAAAGAACTTAGATCAAAACATAAAATCGCATATTCATATATCTAACATAATTAGAGCTTGTAATTTTACTCAAAGGTGATACATTCTGTTTTCTTAAATTTACAATGTAGGCACAATAATGAGAGTCAAAGAAACTGATGATGTCCAGCAAGAGCCTAGCATTCTGTTTGTAAATTAAAATAATATTTCTGCTTTTCTCATCTCATTACCATCCTTAATTCCTTCCTATATCTACATAGTCATTCACTAATATGAATTTTATCTCTGTTTGTAAAAATTTATAAGTATGAAACTGTGTTATAATACCCACACATAAACATATATATATTCTATAACTAATCTGTTTACTTGATATTTGCTTTTAGAATCAACTAAAATGTTTAAATACACATGGATCATAAGCCTAATAAATAAAAATCTTTGCATTTTTGTATGTTCTTTCAGATAATATGGCTTATTTATATGAAAATTTGCTATCTGGAACAATTGAGCCATAAATTGACTACATGATTTATTTCAATAAACTATCCAGGTGGTACAACCTAGGCCAACAGTATAAAACTTTAAATTTTGTTAATTTTTCAAACTGATTTTCACGGTGATAAAGTAAATTTATATTCTCTAAAGAATTTATGAAATACCCATTTCCCTGCAATTTCACTATTTCTAGGCATCATATTTATCATACCAATAGTATTACTAGTTAAATGGTTTTAAGTTTTTTAGAAATACAGTTAAACATCTCTGAGCCTTATTATCAACTATATAAAATATAAGTTTCTGTATGTATTTATATATTGCATATGCAATATATAAGATATAGGCCAAATTATACATGCAACATGTTATATATATATATATATATATATATGCATGTATTTGTATGCATTTTTGCAGATACATAAATTATTGAAGTATAACTTTGCCCTTGGTCAAATATCTTATGCTGAGCACTATTCTCCCATTTTTCTTTTCTTTTCTGGTTTAGTTTAACATATGGTTAGTTTTCATATATCATTCAATGTATTTCTTGGAAATTAGTCACAGTGGCTGAAATTTCAAATGAATACTTCCCATGGCTGATTTTATATTAGAACAAGTATCGTGAGCCATCTATCTGACATATTCACCTTGAGACTGTATCTCTTTTATGTGAACATTCCCTCAGGCATGGCAGATAAGCTCAGGAGAGTCCTAAAGATAGCTTGCTTTAATGTCACATTTCTTTGCTATAACCCCTTTCTATTCTTGTATTTGTCAGGAGCATGTTCTTGCTAGGTGCTTCTGGGCTAGTCAGAATTTGTTAAGCTAGAATTATTATTCCTAAAAACATATACCACATGTAAATGTATCAGAAGACATGTAACTTCACAGTGAAGCCCTTGTTACACTATAGAGTATATTTTCCCCTATGTAGCTTTTGATAGTAATATATTTTGGAGACCCCAAATTAAAATGTAAATAAAAATTCATATACATCTTGTTGAAGTATTTATTTCCTAAGTAAATATGAAAACATATAACAATCTCAAGCTAAAATGATTTTAACATGATGGTTTTCTGAAGGATTCTTAGCATTTTAGGAAATACTGTTCTATGAGGATACCAGTGCCTCTGGAATGACTAGAGTAAACCATCAAACTGAGATACTAGCTATAGCACACAGAGAAAGTTCTACTCTTACAAGCATACATTGCTTCTTCTGAGTAACGCAGCTAAAAGTTTAGAAATGATCTCCAAATTGTTTGCAATCCAATCACTCAAATATTTTTCCACATATATAAAAACAAGGCCGGGAAAGATTTGAATTGTTAGCATATCTTTTAAGGATAGGCACAAAATCCATTATTTGCATATAGACTTGTGAATAATATACTTTTTTCCTTAAGAGGAAAGAATTTAGTGACTGCATGGTCCAGGTTTTCTGTAACTGTACTGGGATATCAGAGTAAAACAACATAAAGAGGTTTATTTGGGTTCAGAGGTCTCAGTCTGCACTCAGACCCTCGTTGTGGACTTGTGTTAAGACTGGTCATTATGTGGGGAAACCTGTAGTAGAGCAGAGCTTCTCGACTACTGATGGCCAGAATGAGGAAAGAGGAAGGTTAAAAGGACAAGGTACACCTTTCAAAAGCATGCCTCAGGGACCTACTTTTCTCAACAATGTCAAACTCCTGATAACCATTTCAGTCATGAACTTGTCACTGACATTAGAGGAGATTGGTCACATTCAGGATGGTATGGCCTTAGATTGGATTTCACTTAAAATACTGTCATGACACAGGTCCATCCATCTCAGTAGCACCAGTAGCTAATGACAAAGCCTTATTTTGAAGATACCTCATAGAGACACTGCATATCCAAACTAGTACGGTGGTTTGCCTCTGTACTTTGAAAAGGTATATGTATGAAATTCCATTAATGGTATGCTCTGAAAACATAGCTCAGTGATTTAAAATCCCTAAGAATATATGTATATATGTATGTATCTGAGAGACTACTTGTGGAACAATCTTAGTCATAAAGATTCCCAAGCACCTTATGCTATTTATATCATTTTTGTTTGCTTCCTCTGCTAAAGTAGAATGTAAGTCTCTGTTGCTGAAATCTTCAGACAGAGGGCCCCGTGGACACAAAATGGATATGACTTCACAGTCTCCTCCCTTTGGTCTTACTATTATGGTACCAGAAGATGTCATGCTAGTGTCCAAAGAGGAGAATCAACCAATACTAATACCTAGGTTTGATGACTGTACACTACAATGACTAATATAACACCAAGCCCTAAGGGTGCAGACATGGTTCACATACCTTGATGGCTACTAAAAGCTCTCCAAGTGGACTTAAGTACCACTCAACAAGAAAGAAATCAGATTGGTACTGGAAACAGTTGCATCTAGTCTACTATCCAAGAAGAGAAAAGTCATGGATCCTAAAGAACCCACAATTACTACATTATTAAATTAGGAGAATTCCCAACACATTCTTAACATGTATCCTTATACACAGAGATACATGTAATACTTCTCTGTCATCAAGGAAACTTTTATTTGCAACAGACAGAGAGACCACTACAAAACATAAAACACACACACACACATACACACACACACACACACACACACACACACACACACACACACACACACCACACAGTGGAGTCCATTCCCAACTGATATATTTACAACACTAATTCTGAACCTAAGGCTCATAGAACATTGTAAAAGGGCAGAAAAAATGGATCCAGAGAAATGGAGAGTTTGCTGTGTATTTTACAACTGACAGAAGTTACATCCAGAAAGTGAGAAAACATGGCTGCATAAATATGACTTGAACAAAGAAGAGCCAATAAACATGTATGCACGAAAGAATGGATACTTATGGGGCCTCAACCATGTATAAAATAATTGCAAGCCACTAAAGAATGTTGGGAGCAGGAGAAATAAGTCTCCCTAAGGGAAGAGCATATCACATGATTGGCCTTGAAAATATTTGCATACAAATAGCATTATTCATATGTACGCACAGCCACACATTTATATGCCAAGAGGCCATGAATTTGGAAGAGAGCAGGTGGGGCTGTACATGGGAGGGGTTGTAAGAAGGAAAGAAATGGAAAAAAATGATATAATTTTATTATAGTTTCTGTCTTCATCAGCATTTCTCTTCCTGCACAAACATCATGAGCAAGAAGCAAATTGGTCAGGAAAGAATTTATTGAGCCTTCACTTCTACATTGCTGTTCATCACCAAAGGAAGTCAGGACTGGAATTCAAGCAAGTCAGGAAGCAGGAGCTGATGCAGAGGCCATGGAGGGATATTACTAAACTGGCTTGTTTCCTTTGCATTGCTCAGCTTGCTTTCTTATAGAACCCAAGACTACCACCCCAGGGATGGCACCACCCACAATGGGCCCTCCCGCATTGATCACTAATTGAGAAAATGCCTCACAGCTAGATATCATGAAGGCATTTACTCAACTGAGGCTTCTTTCTCTGTGAAAGTCAGCTTGTGTCAAGTTGACACACAAAACCAGCAAGTACAGCTTCAAAAAAATAAAACTATAATAAAAATTAAATGAGTTATTTTTGTAGATGTAGTCCTCAAAATGTTTATTATAGTGATAACATACTAACATATTAAACTAATGTTGAATTATTTACACAAACATTATACTATCAAGGTCATAAATCAAAATAAAATTTAAAATATCAAGAAACAGAAAAATATAACTCCTACAGGTTCCAGATTCTTATATTTAAGCCACAAGTAAGTCTGTATGTTTTTGTAAGATTATTAACTCCTAGTATGTGCCTTACATACATAAATTGCTTCTTTATTATTTGTGGAAAAGCTATGACATTTTTGACTCTGATGTATTTATATCTTAAGAACATGTATATCTATTCTCTCAAAACATTCAACTTTTACCCCAATTAAAAATATCCCTAATATAAAATAATTTTCTATACTATAAATACACTATCTTCTCTGACTTGTGACAAATAAAAGAAAATTTTATTTGCATACTTGCTTTGAACAGGGAAGAATATAGATATTAGTTTATAGATAGTCACATGGCCTCTGTTTAATTAAAGAAGAATCAACTTATGATAAAACATTTAACACATCATGATTCTAGAATAGTATCCTTTAAGTATGGTTTTAATGAAATACACAAAAGAAACAGTGTAAAAATTTAAGGTTCACAGAGTGCACATTATAAATCACTTACCAACCAATGTTAGCCACACTTAATAGCAAGATTTTACACTAGAGTACTACATTTTTTTTCTTTTGCATTTGAGGAATGTACATTAATACACCACTGTCACTTGAAGTTTAAAGTTTATTTTTGACTTTTTCTTGGTGTTGCATATTCTATGCTTTCTCAGAAATATATTATGGCAATTAATTCTCTACTACCACACTATCCTACCGTGTAATTCCTGGGGCCTGGAAACATATGTTGTTCTTTACCAGTTAATCTGGCTTTTCTAACTAACCCTGGCTACTACTGGTACCTCTCCTGAATCAATAGTTATTCAGACTCTAACATGTTATGCAGCTAGGGTTGTACAATATGTAGACTTTTGCAATTGAACTATTTCACTTAGAAATATGCACATTATGCTTCTCTATTATTTTCATGTCTTGAAAATTCATTTCTTTTTAGTGCTAAGTAATATTCCCAGTACCTCACGACTCACCTTCAGGAGGCACGTTTGGTTGTTTCAATGATTTAAGAGATATGAATAAATCTGCTATAAACCATTCATGTGCACATTATATTGATATATACTTCCAACACATTTGAATAAAAACCAGAGTGAATCTGATAGATGGTATCACTAAGAAACTGCCATATATCTTTTAAAAAGTCTGTATTAGAAGTAGATAAGATAGAGCAAGCTGTTTACCCACACTGCAGAAACGGTCAAGAAGGTAGCATGAGTTTGAAATGAACAAAGACTAAATTGCAAATTCTGGGCCAATTGGAGCTTTAATGAGAAACCATCTTTATTTTATGTATTTTCTCTATTTTATGGGATTATAATGTAATTAAATCATTTCTCCTTGCATTTCTTCCCTTAACTTCTTCTTTACCTCTCCTTTTGTTTAAATCCCCTGCCCATTATTTCATTAATTACTATCATTATGTGTGTGTAAAATATGACAGATAATTATATATCACCTAAAACAAACTCATGAATCAAAAATTCCCCAAATCTGAAAATAATGATGTAAATTTCATTACTCAGAAGCAAAGAATAAACATTTCTGCTTTGAGTCTTCATCAGCATTTAGTGTTGCCCACTCTTTACACTTTCAAAGATACCTCATTGTTTTAATTTGCATTTCTCCAAAGACACACAAAGGTCAAAGATGTTTCTATTGTTGATTTGCTATTTGTATGTCTCATTCATGTTAAATCTGTTCATGAATTTGCCCAGGACATTGCTTTAAGTCAAGATTTTCAAACAAGATTGACAAATGCATTTCTACACTTTCAAAGATATGGTATGGTGTTTTATGCAAGCACACATCATGAAATAAGGACAATCATGTAGATTATCTCACTAGTTATTAATTTTACCTGTGGATTGAACAGTGTAGATCCACCTTCATAGTAAATTTCATTTATATAATGTTACCATCTCTAGTCAATATCAGAATTGTTTCAGAATAGAAAGTTGATAACCATCTTGTCTCCCTGGTCCCTCTGAGACCAGTCTGTGCAGATTAGCTCGAGGATTGCAGAGGGTGAGTGAACAGACTGCAGAAGCAACACAGCATCTGGGACAGGCCCTGTTTTAGGCTGCATACATCCAGGCACCTTCCCCACCAGAGGAGAGGTGGCCCCCTGGGAAGGCTCTGACCCCCCCAGAGCAGGTGAGGGAGCCATCTTGTCTCCAGGGTACCTCTGAGACCAGTCTGCACAGGTGAGAGTGCAGACTGCAGAGCAACACAGCTTCTGGGACAGGCCCTGTTTGGGGCTGCAGACATCCCAGCACCTTTCCCGCCAGAGGAGAGGTGTCTGCCCAGGAGGGCTTTTACAGCTAGAGCAGGTGAAAGAGCGATCTGTGTCTTGGGTCCCTCGGAGACCAGTCTGTGCAAGTAAGCACACAGACTGCAGAGGCAACCCATCTTCTGGGACAGGCCATATTTCTGGCCTTCATCTTCAGCCAAGAGGCAGGTCTGAAGGCCAGACCTCTGTGCACCTGCCCGGCAAGAGGAGAGCTTGCCTGAAGAAAGTACTCTGACCATTGAGACTCAGAAGAGAGCTAGACTCCCAGGACAGATGACATAGGCTAACAGAATCACAGGAGAAACAGGCTCCAGCCAGAGACAACTAAACAATTAACACCAGAGATTACCAAATGGCGAAAGACAAACTTAAGAATCTTACCAACAGAAACCAAGATCTTTCACCATCATCAGAATACAGCACTCCTACCTCAGCCAGTCCTGGTTACCCCAACCCACCTGAAAAGCAAGATTTGAATTCAAAATCATATCTCATGATGCTGGTAGAGGACCTTAAGAAGGGCATTAATAACTCACTTAAAGAAATACAGGAGAACACTGCTAAACATCTGGAGGATATCATCCTTAGTTAGGTAACCCAATCATAAAAGAAGTCACTTGATATGCACTCATTGATAAGTGGATATTAGCCCAGAAACTTAGATTACCCAAGATACAATTTGCAAAACACAAGAAAATCAAGAAGAGCAAAGACCAAAGTGTGGATACTTCATTCTCCCTTAGAATAGGGAACAAAATACCCATGGAAGGAGTTACAGAGACAAGTTTGAAGCTAAGACGAAAGGATGCACCATCCAGAAACTACCCCACCCTGGAATCCATCCCATAATCAGCCATGAAACCCAGACATTATTGTATATGCCAGCAAGATTTTGTTGAAAGGACCCTGATATAGCTATCTCAAGAGAGGCTATGCCTGTGCCTGGCAAATATAGAAGTAGACGCTCACAGTCATCTATAGGATGGAACACAGGGCCCTCAATGGAGAAGCTAGAGAAAGTTCCCAAGGAGCTGAAGGGGTCAGCAACCCTATAGGTAGAACAAAAATATGAACTAACCAGTGCCTCCAGAGCTCATGTCTCTAGCTGGATATGTAGCAGAGGATGGCCTAGTTGGCCATCATTGGGAAGAGAGGCCTCTTGGTCTTGCAAACTGTATATGCCCCAGTACAGGGGAATGCCAGGTCCAAGAAGTGAATGTGGGTGGGTAGGGGAATAGGGCAGGGGGAGTGTATAGGTTACTTTCTGGATAGCATTTGAAATGTAAATAAAGAAAATATCTAATAAAAAAAGATTAAAAAAGAAAGTTTATAACCATTTACTAAAATGGTCATATTTTCTCCATATTTTACTCCTTAGAAACTACCATCCTATTTTCTGTGACAATGCCTCTTCCAGACATATCTAAACTGCTGCTATGTTACCACAGGCAGTCAAGAACATCCATAAACTCTAAACTTACTTTAATATCAGATCTTTTAGTATTCTTTTATGCAAGTGAAGTGCACCCTTCCCAACTATGATCTTTGTAGATAACAATATCAATGGACAGTGACAGAAGGTCAGACATACCTGCTTGACTCATTATTCAAGTGAGATCATACAATATTCATTTTAAGTGTCTGGATAATATTACCTAATATAGTAGCATCCTCCAGATTCATCCTGTTTTAGAAAATAGTCTGATGTATTAAGCAAATTTTCTTAGGTTAGTGTCTTCTTTTTGCTTTGTACATTTAGGACGACAGTCCTTTGCCAGATGTGTTTTCTGCAAATACAGGCTCTCAATCTGTGACTTATCTGTTATTCCTTACAAAGTTTTACATAGAGTAGACGATTTAAATTTTTAATAAAGTCTATCCCATTAATTATTTCTATCATGAATCATGTCTTCAGAATTCCAAAAGCCATCATTACTACGAAGGCAATTTCAGTTTCTCCTACAATTGCTTCTATGCATTGTATAGTTTGATTTACACTCCATATTTTATTTGCACCACATCCACTCTCTAACTATTCCACATCCTATACCTCCTCCCCATGCCCTGTCTCCACTTGGATGTCTCTACCCCACCCCCACCCCTCCTAACCTCTAAACTCCCTGGGGTCTCTAGTTTCTTGGAGGTTAGGTATATCATCTCTGAATGAACACAGACTCGGAAGTGCTCTACTTTATGTGTGTTCAGGGCCTCATATCAGCTGGTATATACTGTCTGTTTGGTGGTCCGACATTTGGGAGATCTCAGGGGGGGGGGTTAAATTAATTAAGACTTCTGTTCCTCCTACAGGATCAACCTTATCCTCAGCTTCTTTCAGCCTCCCCTAATTCAACAACAGGGGTCAGCTGCTTCTGTCCATTGATTGGATGCAAATATCTGCATCCAACTCTTTTAGCTGCTTGTTGGGTATTTTGGAGTGCAGTCATGCTAGGTCCCTTTTTGTGAGCATTCCATAGCCTCAGTATTAGTATCAGACCTTGGGATCTCCCCTTTAGCTGGATCCAAATTTGGGCCTGTCGCTAGACCTTCTTTTTCTTCAGGCTCCTCTCCATTTCCATCCCTGTAATTCTTTCAGACAGGAATAATTATGGGTCAGAGTTGTGACTGTGGGTTGGCAACCCCATCCCTCACTTGAGGTCCTGTCTTCCTGCTGGAGGTGGGTTCTATAAGTTCCCTCTCTTTACTCTCTGGAATTTCATCAAAGGCTCCTCCCTGAGTCCAGGGAGTCTCTCACCTTCAAGGTCTCTAGTGTATTCTGTGGGGTTACCCCAACCTCCTATTTCCCCAGGTTGCCTGTTTCCCTTCCTTCTGCTGGCTGTCAGGGCTTCAGTCCTTTTCCCTCACCAGATCAGGTTCCCCCCTCTTTCCCCAACTCCCCATGTCTCCTGTTCCACTTTCCCTCCTAGATCCCTCCTTCCCTCCCCACTTATGATTGCTTTCTTTTCCCTCCCAAGTGGGACTGCAGTGTCCTCACTTGGGCACTTCAGCTTGTTGAGTTTTTTTTAATTCTGTGGACTGTATCTTAGGTCTTCTTCTCTTCTCTTCTCTTCTCTTCTCTTCTCTTCTCTTCTCTTNTTCTTCTTCTTCTTCTTCTTCTTCTTCTTCTTCTTCTTCTTCTTTTTTGGATAATATCCACTTATTAGTGAGTACATACCATGCGTGTCCTTTTGGGTCTGAGTTACCTCAGTCAGGATGATATTTTCTAGTTCTATCATTTGCCTGCAAAACTTAGAATGCCCTCATTCTTAATAGCTGAGTAGTATTCCATTGTGTAAATGAACAACATTTTCTGTATCCATTCTTCTGTCGTGGGACATCTAGGTTGTTTCCAACTTCTGGCTATCACAAATATGGCTGCTATGAACCACCCTAGAGGACCCACTACACTCAGAGCAGTTGAGCAGTTGATGACCCTCCATTGGTGTCCTCCTTAAAGGACTCTATTATCTTCATGAGATAGGATTTTAGGTCAGCTTCCTGATTTTTAGGTGTGTTGCTGTATTCAGGGCTTGCTGAGGTGGGAAATTGGGTAAGATTGAGGGGAGGTTCTTACCAACTGCTTTGAGTGCAGGGGTCCTTTAGGATGGATCAGGATATGGAGTCTTCAATGGAGCAGACCCAATAGGAGTCTGCCTTAGCATAAAATACCAGGCAGAAGGTGTAGAATGGAAGGAAGGGGAGTAGCATTCGGGAGGGCTGGGGATTTGGGTGGGTGTCTAACAGGCTCCCAGCAGCAGCTACAGGATGGGAGGGGGGTTTCTTACTCTGCTCTGAGTGTAGCAGGTCCTCTAAGATGGTTCAGGATATGGAGTCTTCATGAGAGCAAACTAACTAAGGGTCTGCCCCAGAAGCAAGGAACAGAATTGTGCAGCTTTTATATCATAAATTTACATTCACAATCAGCTTGTGTTGTTTTTTGAAGGCATAAGATCTTTGTCATTTCTTTGGTGCCCATTTATTTCTAAATTTGTCAGAAAGATTTTTCCCCTTTTTTGTCTTTGCCTCTTTGTCAAAGTCCAATTTTGTTTATATGGGTCTTCTTTGAGCTTCCTATTCTAATTAGCTGACTGATTTATCTTCCATTTTATCAATACATATACTGATATCACTACGGTAAATCATATATGCTATTATTCCTAGATGTAGTCGTGAAATCAGACAGTGTTGTTTAATTCTGTTTTCTCTCCTTATCTCAAGAAATTGGCTATTATTTCATTACTTAGGATTTCCACATTAAACTTGTTATTCATAATATACATTAAAGGAATTTTGCTAGGCTTGTGTTGAACCTGCAGATTAACTGGGAAGAATTGACAATAGTGACACCCTTTAACCATGAATATGGATAGTTTATCACTTATACTACTCATTGATTTATCAGAATTTTCTTGCTGCTCTCTCATACATTATACATGTAATTTACAGATTTCTACCTATATACTTCATAATTTGGATGCTATTATTAATATTGTATATTGGGCTCTACTTGTTCATGTCACATAGAAAAAAGTTGAACTTTATCATAAAAATATAGTCTCTAGTTTTAGAAATTCTGTTATGATTGTTGAGATTGGTTATCCCATGTAGGCAATCATATTATCTGTAAAACTTTTTCATATTTTTCTTTTCCAATCGGTGCAGCTGTCTTTTCCTTTATTGTCTTCCTTGTTTAACTGAGACTAGTGGTATGATGCTGAAAGGGGATACAAAGCCTGATCAGGTAATCTCCTAGAAAGAGGCAAGGCTTTCAGTGGAGGGATGGTGACACTGACCTAGCCGACATACAGTTTGTCCTACCAGCATGATGTGGTCCAGTAAAGGTGGTACAGAAATTGCATAGCTAGCCAAAGATTAGTCCAATTGGAGACCCATATAAGTAAAGGGAGTGTACCTCTTATACTGCCTGTGAATCCAGAAACTAGAGCCAGAAACCTAGGATAGAAACAAACATGTCCAGAAGAAAAGTAAACAAATATTTCCTAATCACATTCTGCTATATTCTGTATTCATAGACAAGAGCTTGGCATAGTAACCATTAGAGAGGATCCATCCAGCAGCTAATGAAAACAGATGCAAAGACTCACAGCCAAACATAAGGCAGTACTTAGTGAATTCTGTGGAAAAAGGGGAAGAATGATGGTAGGAGCCAGAAGGATCAAGGACACCACAAGAAAACGCATAGAATAAACAAACTTGGACCCACAGGGACTCTCTACTGAACCAACAATTAGTGAGTCTGCATAAGTCGTGTGTTATTTATGTGAGTGCGTTAACTCTAAAGAGCACATGTGGGGACAAGTGGTTGGAGGGGTGGGAACAGGATGACATGATGCTATGGTGTATCATGAAGCCTGGTGTTCCTTTTCATTAAGCATGGATTAAGATGCTATGGATTCAGTAGTTTACCACAAAGGAGAATAAGATAATGTGACCCTCTGGACTCAGGGTTATCCAGGTATAGTATGACCCGCCACAGTGGAATCAAATCCACATTAGCTTCAGCAGCATTGTGAGAAAGCTCCTGAAATGCATCTTCACATACCTTTAAGGAGCATGGCTTGATTTTGAGCTATGTGGTCAAATAATTCCAATGGATAGTACTTACAAGCTTCCACTTAATATAATTAGGGCACAGTTGTTATAGATGTTTAGTTATTTTCTGTACTTTTAAAAAAATTCATAAATGAAAAAATAAAATGGTAAATTCATTTCACTACTGACATAGTCATGTTTATATAATTATTGTATTCTATATGTTTATTACTCATTAGAATGTGAAGAGGGAATAATCATCCTGATTTGGTTACCATAGAAATGGAGACTCAGCCTCTCACCTTAGGTACATTCTAATCTTTGTGATGTAACCAAGAACCTTATGAAATTGTTTATTTCATTTTCTTATTTATTTCTTATTAAATCTATAAAGGAAGAAGTTATAAAGAAACATGATTGAGGAAATGCCTTTGCCTTTTTACTTAACATATAAATTAAATTGTAAATTAAATTGTATAAATGGCTACTAAATGGCTTCTTAAAAATAAACAGTTAATAAAACAAACAATGATGTATTTATATAGTATTCACTGTATTAAATTAATTAGTATTCTGCACCATTTTGATTACACAATTAGAAATAATGGATATTTTGCTGCTTTAATTCTTGGTAAAGACATGTGGTGTCCAGGGTGGGCTGAATTTCTTGTCTGTGTCTCACCTGACCTGTTCAGGCTATTTGCTGAATAATTAAGAAGAATGGTGTGTAACACTCCAGACTCTAGGATGCCAGCTCCCAGTAACCATCTGCTAATGAAACCCCTGAGAATTCCCACAAAGCAGAGATACAACGTTGTACAATTATTTCTTCTGTTCTTTATAGTAAAACACCACCCCACCCAATTAGCCATCTTTCAGGCCAAGGGATTCATAAAATATTGAAAGGATCTTTAAGTTTTTCTCAAACCAAATACTGAAATTAAGGGTAAAGAAGAACAAATCATTAGATAAAAACATAAATATAAATATTTAATTCTTGGCATGCAATAGGATCCTAAGTGTGAGTTCATGGAGTTCCAACAGAGTTGGGAAGGATATTCAGAGGTCATTGTGTCCAGGCCTCTACCTCTGAGAATGACTGTGTCTTGTACATGCTGGGTAATAGCTGGATCTCATTTCTCTAAAATCAATAGGAGAGAACAGACATCACTACTCCTTCATGATGCTAGCTAGATCTTAGTATAAGGTATCATTTGTAATCTCACTCAAAATTGATGTTATAGCTCATGGAAACTTCTTCTTTCTTTGCCTAATGCAGAGAAGCACTTTCTTTGAAGAGCCAATTATCATGAGCTTCAAAATAAAAGCTTTATTCAAATTCAATACTACATCTTCTGCTCACAAATAAAATAGTGTTCTGTGATGTGTTAAACTGATTGCCAACTTTACATTACCAGGATTTAGAATTAACTAGAAGGACTTCTCTGTATGTCTGTGAAGCATTATTTAGATTGGGTTAACTGAGTTGAAAACCCAGTTTGTGCTAACTATGGGCAGCAAAATCTTGTGGGTTAAGATATTGGATTGAAAACAAAAGGAGAAATTTCAATAAGTCTTGGCATCTATCATCTTTGTTTTTCTTCTAGAGTCTGGATGTAGTGTGACTAGCTGCCTCAATCTCCTACTGTCAATACCTCTCTCTCCATCACAGTGGAATATATCCCAGTAAATTTTAGACCAATATAGACCTTTCTATTTTGATGTTCATTTTTGACAGGTC
Source organism: Mus minutoides (assembly GCA_902729485.2). Lineage (NCBI taxonomy): Eukaryota > Metazoa > Chordata > Mammalia > Rodentia > Muridae > Mus > Mus minutoides. Next base: position 34,354 of record CACVCL010018559.1, on the reverse strand, counting down.
ACAGAAAGAAAATTAATGAGTACAGACATTACTTATTTACATAATTTGACATATTGTTTATCCGAGAAGTGTTTTTTTTAATACCCTGCTGAAGAGTCCAGATAAGTAACTCTATTCTCTTTCACCAAGAGTCAACCTGTTGATGACAGTATCTTTTTTTATGTGTATGTAACTAGGCATTATTTATTTATTTATTTATTCTTTTTATTCATTTTTTTTCAATTTTTTATTAGATATTTTTAAAATTTACATTTCAAATGCTATCCCGAAAGTTTCCTTCCCCCCTCCCTTCGCCCTGCTCCGCTGTCCACCCACTCCCACTTCTTGGCCCTGGCGTTCCCCTGTATTGGGGCATATAAAGATTGCAATAAGTACATGTTATGTGAGTTCTTTTGTGAATGGGTTATTTCACTCAGGATGATGGCCTCCAGATCCATCCATTTGCCTAGGAATTTCATATATTTATTGTTTTTAATAGCTGAGTAGTACTCCATTGTATAAATATACCAAATTTTTTGTATCCATTCCTCTGTTGAGGGACATCTGGGTTCTTTCCAGTTTCTGGCTNAAAAAAAAAAAAAAAAAAAAAAAAAAAAAAAAAAAAAAAAGATTGCAATACTAAGAAGTCTCTCTTCTCAATGATGGCCGACTAGGCCATCTTCTGCTACATATGGAGCTAGAGACATGAGTTCTGGGGGTTCTGGTTAGTTCATACTGTTCTTCCTCTTATAGGGTTGCAGACCCCTTCAGCTCCTGGGGTTCTATCTCTAGCTTCTCCATTGTGAGCCCTGTGTTCCATCATACAGATGACTGTGAGCATCTACTTCTGTATGAGACAGCTATATCAGGGTCCCTTCAATAAACACTTGCTGTCCTATGCAATAGTGTCTGAGTTTAGTGTCTGATTATGGGATGGATCAATATTCACTGCAAAGCAGCTTAGGGAGTACTAAGATAATTGTCACCAGTATATCACATTCTTTGTTCATCTTACAATGAAAATATTGGTAGAGATATTTGTGTGTTTCTATCAATTTCCCTTTCATTTCTTAAGATATATTTTGGACTAAGTAGAATCACAAGCAATGCTCAATTGAAAGAATGATGATGAGATGAAATACAAATGCATAAAAATTAGGCAAACCACTCTGGAGCAACTTATTCAAAAGTTCTGAAATCAAATTATTTACCTTTAGAACTGGTTATTTTACCATCTTTGCTGCAAGTCTACTTACTGTTTTTGTAGAAACCATAAAAGATTTCACCTTACCTTTTGAGTGTTTAAAATGACAAGTCATATATAGTAGCTCTATAAGTTTACTTGCTTTTGCTATGACTGAAAACTATGTCCAACACACCTTTTGGAGCAATGGGTTTATTTCATTTTTTAGCTTAATCCATGATGAAGGGAAGTCAAGGTTGAAACTCAAGCAGGAATGTGAGGGCAGGAACTGAAACAGAGACCTTGGAGGGTTGCTGCTTATTGACTTACTCTTTCCATGGCCTGCTCCTATGCTTCCTTATTCAAACAAAGTCCATTTTGCCAGGCACCATCTATGGTGTACTGTAGTCTCCCACACCAATCATTACTCAAGAAAATGTCTCATAGACATGCCCATAGGACAATACTGATATGATGGAGGCAGTTCTTCAACTGAGACTCCCTCTTCCTATGTGTGTGTAGGTGTGTGTCAAGCTGACAAAAATCAGGCAGCCTGGATGCTAATCTCATAGCTATACAGTTACACTATTTTCACTCCAAGTGAGGGACACTTCTGTCTCTGTCTCCTGTCTTTGATTTTTTTTTTTTTTTTGCCATCTTTTATTTCCTATCAGCCAGTATGATCTATGCTGGAGTCCATAATTTGCAGAATGTTAATGGGGATATTTCTTTCCACATCAATTCACTTTAAAATTTTATTGGGTAATTTGTTGAGGAATGCTTAACTATTTTAAATTAAGTGTATTTGGAAGGAATCAGTACTTTCATTGTCATTGAAAAGAAACAAGTAAAAATATCAGATAATAATTCAACAAATTTAAGAATTTATATAGCCATAATTTCACATTATATGTAGAAGTAAGAACTGTAAAATATCATTAAAATTTTAAAGGTTGGAATTTTAGAAATGTCTGTCATATTCAACATCAAGAAAAGGGGTAAATTATAAGGTGACTGGGATCTAAGTTGCTAATATAAAATTTCAACTCATTTATAAAATGAGTTATGTGCATATGATTTAAGACAATCAAGATGAATTTTTAATAAGCTCAAATATTTTTAAACAAATTCAACATCATTCTCAAATTAAATTCTGTCAGCCCACACAATATCATTTTATTTTCCAACATCTAAGGAACCATTTCAGAGTTGGGTTGAGGTGTTAATTATCTTTGTAGGAATGCCATGTTCTAACTTGTTAATATATTCCTAAAAGATTTTCTTGAAATAAAGTTTTGACTTTCTGCTAAGATGCTACCTGCTGGGATACACAATAACAGAGATATGTTGATACACACATCTTCCTTATGAAATGCATGTGTTCTAGTACAAATGGTTGGCCAAATTTTTATAATTGAAATGTGCTAAAGTAATAGAGAAGCTTCAATGTGTCTACTTACCTTTTATGCAGAGTGCCCGTCTCTCTGTGTATTTATTATCTTTGAATCCATCACCTTCCCCTTTATAGATTTAGTAACACCTGTCTACCTAATGCTCTTAGCTAACTTTCTCAAAAGAATATACATCATTTTAGATAAACATTTGTGAGTCAATTATTATATACTGAATTACCTTGAATGACTCATGTTTGCAGTCTATTTGTATACTGAACAGTAGTATCTATCAGATCTGCTTCTGCTAAGATAGGAGGAAGCCTTTCGAAGTGAGTCACATGAACAGTTAAAAAAAAAATTAGGATGCCTGAATTCTACAGACAGAGAGACTTCCACAACAGACCTCTAGGCAGGATGCATTAGAGAAAGACAGGTAGCTTTGTGCAACTTTATCAAGGAACTGATCATGAATCAATGCAAGTGATGTTATCTGTAACATATTAAAAAGTTTAAAGATTATGCAAATTTCTTTCACTAAAATGAAGGAAAATCAATGCAGCAATTAAGATGCTCATTTAGCATCACTGCTGAAGGCAATGCATACAAAAAAAAAAAAAAAAAAAAAAAAAAAAAAAAAAAAACCAAAAAACACCCAGCTACAGAATATTATTTTTCACTTTGACAGCCATTTTTTACTCCTGTTTAATGTTCAATTCAAAGCAATCAGTGGAGCCAGGTACAGTCCAGGGAAATCTCTGCTGGGAAAAGGTCAGGTCACATTTGGCAGATGGGCACTTTATTTCCCTGTTAGCACTCAGAAATTCAACTTTCATCTCATGAAGCGATGCAGCTGTCATCAAAGGGACCTGAGGCTGACCTCTTGTATTTGAAGAGATCTGGAACATGAGAGCTGGGAAAGATGATTTCCCTGTTGCTGTCACCTCTGTGAACCAGTTCCCTAATGATGGAGTATTTAAAATGATGCTGCTGCCAAGGATATCCACAGACATGGCCCCTGAGTAGACTTGGGCAGTCTATTGGTACAGGGAAGTTTTAAGTACACACAGCCTTTCTTGTAGCGGATCTTACCTGCCACTCTGCCTTCCCAACAAGCTGACTTTTACTCTTATTTCAGGGTCATTCTTAAGACATCACTGTGATTTCTTGGGAGTTGAAAATAACTATAAGAATAGCTTCTCTCCTTTTAAAATTTTATCTGCAGATATTTAATTTAAAACATGTAGAACTTCAAAATATTTGCTTAATTACTTTTCTTTTATAAATTTAATTTTATTTTTAATTTCTTTTTTACACTCGATATTCCGTTCCCTGCCCCTCCTATCCACACTCTGACTGCTCCACATCCCACACCTCCTCCCTACCCCAGCCTGTCACCAAATGGTCACCCCTATCCCCCACCCCACCTGACCTCTGAACTCCCTGGGGCCTTCAGTCTCTTGAGGGTTAGGTGCATCATCTCTGAATGAACACAGACCTGAAGTCCTCTACTGTATGTGTTTTGGGGGCCTCATATCAACTGGTATATGCTGCCTGGTTGGTGGTCCAGTGTTGGAGAGACTGCAGGAGTTCAGATTAATTGAGACTGCTGGTCCTCCTACAGGATTGCCCTTCTTAGCTTCTTTCAGTCTTCCCTAATTCAACAACAGGGGTCAGCTGCTTCTGTCCATTGGTTATCTGAATCTGACTCTTTCAGCTGCTTGTTGGGTCTTTCTTGAGGGCAGTCATGATAGGTTCCTGTTTGTGAGCTCTCCATAGCCTCAGTAATACTATCAGGCCTTGGGACCTCCCCTTGAGCTGGATCCCACTTTGGGCCTGTCACTGGACCTTCTTTTACTCAGGTTCCTCTCCATTTCCATCCCTGTTACTCTTTCAGACAAAAGAAATTATAGGTCGGAGATGTTACTGTGAGATGGCAACTCCATCCCTCATTTGATATCCTGTCTTCCTGCTGGAGGTGGGCTCTATAAGTTTCCTCTCCCTACTGTTGGTCATTTCATCTAAGGTCCCTCCCTTTGAGTCCTGGGAGTCTCTCACCTCCCTCTCTCTGTTGCAATCTGCAGGAGGGGGTTGGTAGGCGGGTGGTCACTCCAACTTCCTATTTACTGAGGTTGTCTGTTTACATTCTTTCTACTGGCCCTCAGGGCTTCAGTCCTTTTCCCTCACCCAATACCAGATCAGGTTCTCCTCTCCCCACCTCCACCCTGCCCACTTTCCCTCTCAGTGCCCCCCCTCCAGTTGTGATTGTTTTTTTCTCTCTCCCAAGTGAGACTGAGGTGTCCTCACTTGTTGAGTTTTTTGAGTTCTGTGGGCTGTATCTTGGGTATTCTGTACTTTCTTTTTTCTTCTTTCTTTCTTTCTTTCTTTCTTTCTTTCTTTCTTTCTTTCTTTTCTTTTATTTTTTTTTGATAATATCCATTTATTAGTGAGTACATACAATGCATGTCTTTTTGGGTCTGAGTTACCTCACTCAGGATGATATTTTCTAGTTCCATCCATTTTCCTGCAAAACTCAGGATGTCCTCACTCTTAGTAGCTGAGTAGTATTCCATTGTGTAAATGAATCACATTTTCTGTATCTATTCTTCTGTTGTGGGACATCTAGGTTGTTTCCAACTTCTGGCTATCACAAATAAGACCACTATGAACATAGTGGAACAGGTGCCCCTGTGGCATGGTGGGATATCATTTGGGTATATTCCTAAGAGTAGTATAGCTGGGTCTTCAGGTAGATCTATTTCCAAATTTTTGAGGAACTTCCAGATTGATTTCCAGAGTGGTTGTACCCATTTCCAATCCCACTAGAAATGGAGGAGTGTTCCTCTTTCTCCACATCCACCCCTGACCTCAAGGTTTACTACAGAGCAATAGTGATAAAAACTGTATGATATTGGTAGAGACAGACACGTTTATCAATGGTATAGAATTGAAGACCCATTAATAAAACCACACTCTTATGGTCACTTGATCTTTGACAAAGACGCCAAAAATATACAGTGGAAAAAAGAAAGTATCTTCAATAAATGGTGCTAATCTAACTAGCTGTCTGTATGTAGAAGAATGAAAATAGACTCATATTTGTCATCTTGTACAAAGCTGAAGTTGAAGTGGATCAAGTACCTCAACATAAAACTAGACAAACTGAATCTAATAGAAGAGAAAGTGGGAAAGAGCCTTGAACTTATAGGCACAGGGAGGAAATTCCTAAACAGAACTCCAATGGCTCATGCTCTAAGATCAATAATTCATAAATGGGACCTCACGAAACTGGAAAGCTTCTGTAAGGCAAAGGACATAGTCGGTAAGACAAATTGGCAACCTACAGATTGGAAAAATATCTTCACTAACCCTACATCCGGTAGAGGGCTAATATCCAAAATATATAAAGAACTTGAGTAGTTAATCACCAAAAAAAACACAAACAACCCAATCAGAAAATTGGGTATATACCTAAACTGAGAATTCACAACAGAGGACTCTTGAATGCCTGAGAAGCAACTAAAGAAATATTCACAGTCCTTAGTGATCAGAGAAATGCAAATCAAAACAACCCTGAGATTCTGATGGTGTACATCAGAATGGCTAAGATCAAAACCTCAGGTGACAACACATGTTGGCAAGGATGTGGATAAAGAGGAACACATAATTACATTTCAAAAGTAACAAGTATAATTTTTTAAATATCTACCCTAGTTGTTTTGTTTCTCTATAAATCATATAATTAAAGATGAAAAAGCACCTTTGACTTCTCTCTGTGTTCTCATCCAGTTCCCAACATCAGACAATATTTTCCATTAATAGTTTATAAATTTAAAAAAAACTATTTTTAAAGTTGTATCCCTCAAGATTTGAAGCAAATTGAATTAAAATCTCCCACATGTATCTACTTGTCTTACGTTAGAGTCTTTATCTCTGGCCATCTATTATCTCTACTTTCTGATGGCTGAGTGTTACTATCAAAGCTTAAGGATTCTCACCTATAGAGAACACTTAATTTTCATGCTTAAATGTAACCCTACTTGTTAGGAAGGAGCTGCCTATAACAAGGAAGCATGCATAATGATATTGGTCTTAAAATATTAAATGGTAATAATGTTCTACTTTGAATCTAAAAATATCCACTATGGGCTCATGTGTTAATACTTTGTTCCCCAGTGGTGGCATTCCTTTGGCAAAGTGGTGACAAATGTCCTAAGTGGGCAGAGCTATACAAGTAGGTCATTGGTGTAAGGCATTCCTTCAGAGGCTAGATCTGCTCTCTGCTCTCTTACTTCATTTATGATTTCTCCCTGTAATAAGGTGAACAGCTCTTCCACAATGATGTGTTTTGGAGTATATGCTTATTACTAGTCATTGTCATAAATGATTTAAGCCCATTCTCATTAAAGTTTGATTGACTTCTCGAACTGTTCTTAATAATCTTATGAAAGTCATATATATTTTTTTGGCAATGCAAAAATATTTCTTTATAAGCATCTATTTTGCAAGAGTCCTTTTTCTTCTTCATAGAATAAAATCGTTACCACTTAGATTTGCTTACTGGTGTCAGATGGGTACCTTAACTCTCATCTTCTCAGCAGCACTACAACCTCGTTATAATTAAAGCTATTTATAGCAGAGGGAAATCGACTCAGAAAGAAAAATGCAACTTGCTCAAGGTGACACAGGTAATAAAGGGGAGAGGTGAGATAATAAGCCAAGGTGCATTGTCTCCACAATCCATCTATTACTCTGCTGCACAGCAGGCATCCCAGAAATGCTGCTCTTTAAATAGGAAACGAATAGAGCAAGATAACTTTCCTTTACTATTTGCCTTTCCTATGGAGCAGTAACAAACATGTTAGCCAATGCTGTTGAATGTTCTGTATGGAGAATGATTTCAACTCAAGACATTTCTTCTAATATATTAATATTAGAGGAAAAAGCAGTAGAGCTCAGCCAGTAGTCTTTTAGTTTATTCATGTTAACTGGGGAAGTAAGACACCTGGATTAACATTTATTTGGGATTTAAAATTACCAATGCTAATTGTGTGTTACTATGTAATCCAAAACTAGGAAAAAAATTAAAACTTCTATTATTAAAGAAATGAAATGTAATTAAACTAATTCAATTATTTTAAAGATTTTAAGACACAAATTTTACCTACCTTATATTTTCTTTTCTTGCCTATAGATTCTAAATTTTCATGAAAAATAAATGTTTAGGCAACAGATTTTTAAGCATTCAACAAATTTCATGCTTAGATATATTGTGACTGTGTGATATAAAAATCTTTCTTACTTACTTACTTACTTACTTACTTACTTACTTACTCACTTATTCACAAGCCTGCAATCATACCAGTGATGGGCCTTTCTAAATAATCTCAGGCTAGAATAAAATGTTAGCACTTTATTGAGACTGAATATAAAGACAGTGAAATCTACTTATTTATTGTTACTGTTCTATTACAGTAATGAAACATCATTTCCAAGGTGACTTGTAAAACAAAGCATTTAACTGAGATCTTGCTTATAATCTCAGAGAGTTAGTTGATGACTGCCATGATACCCAATGTGAAAGCAGACATGCAGGCATAGTGCTGGAGCAACAGCTAAGAGCTCACATCCTGATCTGCAGTCACCATCGGAGAGAGACTGGGCCAACACTGGGCCAGAGGGAAGATCATATGCCCCAGTACAAGGGAATGCCAGGGTCAGGAAGCAGGAGTGGGTGGGATGGGGAGCAGGGCAGGGTGGGGGGAGGGTATAGGGGGCTTTGTGGATAGCATTTGAAATGTAAATGAAGAAGATATCTAATAAAAACAAAACAAAAACAAAAACAAAAACAAAACCTAAGAGCCCTCTTCCAGTGACACAACTCCTCCAGAAATGCTCTGCCTCCCAATTTTTCCTAAACCAAGTAGGGACCAAACATTCAAGTATATGAGCCTACGAAGGCTGTTCTCATTCAAACCATTGCATATGCCTTTAGTTTTCCTTTCTCATTTATTTTGGAGACAGATTCTTACTCTGTAGTAATCTGTTCCAGAATCGGGCTGGAAATCAGGCTTGTAACCTCAAATTCCCTATGATCCTGTCTCTGTCTTTAAAGGATGAGCTGTCATGCTAAGCTCTATGCCATATTTTTATTTACTTTCAGAATATCATTTTTTCTCTGATTTACTATTGATTGACATAGCGACTTTAAGAAACCTTGGGTTATTGTTGCTTACAATAGTGAAGGTTCCCATGACCTAGAGGACTCTGAGCTTCATCTAAACCCAGTATCTGTGGCTTATGAAAAACGGGCTCCTGATCAACCAGTAAAAGCTGAGTCGCTGGGAACAAGCCAACATGTGACTCTTACTTTGTCTGCTTCCAGGACTCTGAATAGTTTTCTTATTTTATCAACAGCTGAACTGTTTACTGTACAGGTTCTTATCATTGGTGAAGGAATTACTGAAAACATGGCCCACAACTGTATGAAATAAAAAAAATCATGAATAAAATAACACGAACCAAGAAAGACAAATGATACATGTTCTCTCTTAGATGTATATCCTAAATTTTTCAATATGTAGATCCTATTTGAATATTAATATTAGTGTATTTAACTTGGAACCATTCTAGGAAGCAGGGAATTAGAAAGGAGCTGATGGGGCAGTGGACAGTGGTGAGGATTTTAAGGGAACAGGGATAGAAGAAGCTATCAGTATCACTTTAATGGAACTTAGTGGGTTATGTGGGAAATACTCAAATATAGAAAACCAATAATATTTCCATTATATAAAGTTTGATAATAATGTGACTAAAATACCACTCAATAGACTATGTTATATATAATATACAATATTTATAAATATATTTAAAATTTTATAAAAATATTTATCTTGATATATATATATATATATATACATATATATATACATATACACATATATGTATGTATATATATTTGTATATATATATATATTAAAAAGAAATGTCATGTTATAGCAAAGCAAATAAAATTTAAACAATGCTTCATTTCACTTTTTAAAAACTCATTTACTGAAAATGTTTGCATTATAAAATGTGCTCAAAATTATTTCATTGTTAATCCTTGATAAGCTAGAAATCAAGTTCATAAAAAATACACCCTTACAAAATAAGAACCTATAATTCAAGAAGTTTGTTCATTAATAAAATACCCTGATAATACTTAAAATTTAAAATATAAAGGAATTTAAAAATTGGAAAATTGACCCTAGGTATGTCATAACATTGCTTTCATTAAAGTCTATAACATTTTGCCTATAGAAATTTTGCCTATAGAAGCTTTATGAAGCTCCACAATATCTTTTTATATTATCATCTCTAATTATCAGACTAAATTCTTATTCGTATGCATATTTTCAGAGTATTAAGCCATTAGGTAAAGAACAACTTTAGCATTTAGGATCTACATAGAGAATCTGTGATTTCTGTATTGTTCTTACACTTGATCTTTCCTTCTGCTTCTGAGACAGAAAATGATAACAAAGATTATAGAGCCAGCAAACCATAGATCTAGATGTAACAGTAAAGTAATATCGCTTAGTTCCTTACCATTAAAATAAACCAACACATATGAAGCTAAACTGACCTCTGCATAGAAGGGCTTAAAAGAAATCTGGGTCTTTTTAATAATTGTCTAAGCATTTCTCTCTTGATTACATTCAGATTCATTTGACATTTAGTTATGTTTTATTACGGATCTTTGTCCAAGATTCACAACTTATATAAATAGCATGGATACTCACCTCCCTATCACCTGTAAAACCTGCATCATTTAGGTGTCTTCTATGACCATATCCAGAGGTAATTTCTGTACCTGCTCCTTCTGAAATGTATGTAAATGCTCAAATCTGGAAAAGTAGCTCAAACAATATGAACCAACATCATTTCCTATTCTTGTTGAACTTCAGTGTGTCTAGTTTAACATTTATATAATAAAATTTAATTTCTCTTCAACATTATGTAGGCCAATTGTCTTAGTAAGGGTTTTATAGCTGTAAAAATACATCACAACCATGACAACTTTTATAAAGCAAAATATATAATGGAGGCCGGCTTATGTTTTCAGAGGTTTAGTTCATTATTGTTATAGTAAGAACAATGACTGCATGCAGGCAGACGTGGTGCTGGAGAAGGAGATGGGAGTTCTACATCATAACTCACAGGCAACAAAAGAGGCCTCGATGCCACACTGGGTGTAGCTTGAGCATAGAATATCTACACAGTCATCTATAGGAAGGAACACAGTGCCCCCAATGGAGGAACTAGAGAAAGTAGCCACGGAGCTGAAGGGGTCTGCCACCCTATAGGTAGAACAACAATATGAACTAACCAGTACCCCCAGAGTTCGTGTCTCTAGATGCATATGTAGCAGAAGATGGCCTAGTTGAACATCATTGGGAAGAGAGGCCCCTTGGTCTTGCTAACTTTATATGCCCCAGTACAGGGGAACGCCAGGGCCAAGATGTGGGTGTGGGTGGGTAGGGGAACAGGGCGGGGGGAGGGTATAGGGTACTTTCGGGATAGTATTTGAAATGTAAATAAAGAAAAAAAATGAGCATAGAAGATCTAAAAGTCCACCACCAGACCAGCCAGGTCTGGTGGTGCATGCCTTTAATCCCAGCACTTGGGAGGCAGAGGCAGGCAGATTTCTGAGTTCGAGGCCAGCCTGGTCTACAAAGTGAGTTCCAGGACAGCCAAGGCTACACAGAGAAATCCTGTCTTCAAAAACAAAAACAAAACAAAACAAAACAAAAAAGTCCATAACCTCCACATTAAGGCACTTCCTGCACCAGGTCACACATATTACAACAAGGCCAGACCTGTTATTAATACCACTCCAAACATTCTAATGCATGAGTTTGTGGGGTCATATCTATTCAATCCACCACATTTCCATATGAAACCATTTCACAAGAGAAATTCAAATTATATTGGTTTTACTTTTACTTATTTCTACAAAAATTTTTACACATTACATCCAACCTCTTAAACGGCTTTTGACAAGGTTTTCCAGCCCTGTGGTTTTCTAATCTTGTAAAGAGAATATGCTTTTAATGGACTCTTTTATTTTCCTATTTAGATTTTCACAAAATTCAAGGGAAAAAAAGCATGATTCTGCCTATTCCTTATTGTCTCCACATATTTCATCTTAATGTTAAAATTGCTTTCCTTAAATAGCGTGTTAGGAACATACAGATTTCAGCCACTTCCACTCCTAAAACTGAAAAGAAGCTACCTTAGAGATGAGGACGAATGGATAATAAAACAGGAACTATAACGATACAGTTCAATGTAACATCTGGATAACTGAGGTCACAAATCCTTCTGCCTGGTATTCCCTGCCTTCTTCTACCCACTCCTTTCCTTCCCCTCAGTTTTTTCCTTTGTTCCTCTTCCTCTAATTCTCCATCTCTCATATAAAACACTATTGTCATTTCTAATTTTACTAATAAAAATAAGGTTTGCAACAAGCTAAGTTCTGATCCAAAACCAAGGTGAATAGCTTAATTGTGATTATTATTTTGTTTGCATTTTTTTTAGTTGCAGAAATAGATGCCAAGCAAAAATCAGAAAAAAACTTATAACAAGCTATTCTCATTTCAGTATTAGTTGTCATTGTTCAAATTAAAATAGAAACCAAACTTGATAATTTTTTTAACTTAAAAACTAATTAATCTTTAAAGCAACCTTGACCTTTCCTGGAATGTAAACAGAAACAAATTTAACTTGAGTCACATTTTATACATGTCTGTATCACAGAAAAAAAAAAGGAACTTAGGTTCAATCTACCAGAAGCTAACTTGAGTTATACATCTAGTCAATGTCCAACACAATGGAAAACTGGAACACTGCCAGCCCAATGTTAGTATCTTTGAGTATTCCACACATTCTATGAAAATTCCATGGAATTTTAAACTATGTGCAAGCTTCCTCTTTGGATTCAAAAGTCATTGCTCAGATAAATACCTAAATGTCATTGTGTTTCTTCCAGCCCATGCACAGGACTTGAGACTGATCAGATTGAATAGGCTTTTTGTTTTGTTTTGTTTGTTTGTTTGTTTGTTTGTTTGTTTTTGGTAAGGAGCAAGAATGCTGGATAAGGACAGAGAGTTCTACAGACAAGGAGTCAAGATCTTAGATGAAGGTGCTCTAAAGATCTCATCAGGTGGTTCTGACAGGGTTTCCCTGTGGAAGAATTTTAAGAATCACATGTAGAACTCTGAGATCTTTTGTTCTTCATTAATTATTTTTTAAATTCACTTTACTTCCCAATCTCAGCCTCTTTCACCTAAGTTTCATTTGGTCCAGGAGACAAGATGGGGATTTGACTGGGCAACAAATCGGGCACATATTTATCCAGATTGTTTGCTTTCTGAAGCTCTGGATCCTCATCTATAGAAGTCAAGAGTCTTTCCTTACCCACAAGTTCCATCTGCTTTGAATCAAGTAACTACAGATAAAAATATTAGAACTTGTACCTTTACTGAAAATTATATATGTATGTATGAAACTATTGTCTTGTCATTATTTCTAGATAATACAGAATAACATCTACCATTTTCTAATAAGAGATGGAATAGCAAAGAACTTTTTCTTCACATATGAAAAATGAATCAATGGCACAACTAAACAATATCCCTAAATTGGTAACCAGAGTATCACAGAGAAAGTATATTCATGCAATGAAATACATGAACATAACTATAGAGCAGAGAGATGTTCACTGTGAAGGATAAAACGACAGCATTAGATTGCTAACAAAAGTGTTTTAAATAAAACATGCTATATGAAACAACCTTTCCAAAGGCGTCTATTGATTTTGCACTGGCTGTACAGATGCCAAGAGCTTGTGCTGTTGGATGTCTGTGCTTTAGTGCCTTGGCTTGTATATCCTGGTGCTCAGCCTGAATTTCGATCTGAAGCCCATGCTGCCTGGGTGGAAACGCTGGTTAAAACAGTCTGAGACATCTCTTATTTTGTCTTTCATCAGGTTATACATTTTTTTTTTTTTTTTTTTTTTTTTGTGGACAGAAGCTTTCTTATGGTCCCTCTCCTTGTCTTTGCAAACTAAAGAAAGAGAATACAATTATGCTGCCTTTGCCTTTTTCACCTCACAAAGTATATTACTCTAGAATCTGTATTTCCAGAAAATATGCAAAACATCTGTGCCTCTCCTATATTCACCCTAGCGTATGTATCTTCTATTTTTTTTTCTACTTACATTAAATCTAGACCTTTGAAAGATATTTCTGAATGATGCTTAAGGTATCACATCTATTCCTATTTTCCTCATTGGCATCATGAATCAATATTTAACCAAATTCATGGTAGAACTTCCTCAACTCTCAAATCTAGCTATTAAAAAATATGTCTACCTTTGACTGAAACATTGTGAAAAGCTTTCTTCTAAAAGTTCAGGAGGCTACCTATTTTTTCATTCCCCAGATATCATATGTTATGAAGAATTGGCCAAAATTTCATCTTAATATTCTTGGTTAATGTTTTGCATGATTCTTTAGTGTTCCAAAAATATAGTCAAGAGAAAATAGCTAGTAGCTGGATCTTTAAAAGAAAAAAGCATAAATAAATAACAATAAATTAATACAATTTCTACCTAAAGATTAACTTTTATCCCTGCCCAGGAATATATTTTTGAATTCTTAGAGTAACATGTCTTTTTATTTTTCTCCTTCTGTTTAAATAGAATTTCTTTACTGTCTGAGATCCTACTCTCAATCTAAAAGGTTACAAACCAAGGTTCAAGATATACTTAATAATTGGAAACAATTCTCTCAACTGGCTAATAAGTTTAATGTTTACAATAAAAAAATATTTTTAATGTGCAAGTACCTAACTAGGGACAGACAATCTGCACGATTATTGTCAAATGTTTATTTCTTCACCATTACCAAACATAAGCCCCGTGTCTTGCCATCTCACACACTGAATGATGAAAAGAAAAACTTGCTTTACAAAAAGTTTAGTTAAATTCACATAGAATTTAAAATGCCTAAACTAGTAGTTTCATCTAACAGTTCAGTTGGTGTATTTATCTTTAACTATATGCATGCCTAGGAGTAGTGAGGTTAATTTATATTCAGTTCAATATTAAATAGAAATAATTGTCTTACAAACTATGTATTTTGCTGTGATAAATTCTATTTCTTTATTAAGCATGAATTAAGGCTTAGAGAAATCTAACTAAAGGTATCATATTTAGCTCAATAGAATGTTAATGGTTTTTTGTTTGTGTGTGTGTGTGTGTGTGTATGTATATATACATGTATGTATGTGTGCATGTTTGTGTGTGCATGTGCAATTTACACAAAAAGATTTTAAGGGGCAATGATGAAAAATGAGGATAGTTCCCACCTTTTGAACATAGTCTTGGCTTAGTGGTGGCTCAGAATCTGATAGCTCATAACTAATACCTTTGTCAATCACTGAAGAAAATGAAATAGAACTCTGCTATCACTTACATGTTATAAATTGTAACGTCCCTCCCCCACCAGTCTGCTTCAGGCTGTGTACAGACCAGCCATAGGAAGCCATAAGCGGTGTGGCTTTCATTGTCTTGCTAAAATCACACCTGAGCTACTCTGGTGCCCTGCTGTCTGCCACTGTGCCTCTCCTGGGATGACCAAGGACTGAGACATTCCAGAGCACCCTGGACCCTGGCTCCACCCAGTTCACCTGCCTACAGCTGGGACAACCCACAGTACTTCAGGCTTCATGCCAAATTCCAGGCGCCTGTTCAGAACGGACTGGGGCGGGGCCTTCCCTCTTAAAACCAAAGGAGAACCCTGAATAAAGTTAGATGCTTTGATCAGAATGTGTCGACTTGGCGTTTGTCTTTTCTCCCACCCTAATTTCTCATTTTAGCCCCGGAGACCATCTTCCAGAGGACCCAGTTTGGAATGTAGATCGACCTCAGGCGGTAGCCCCCTACAATAAATCAAGTTAAAGAAAAAAGTAGTGAAATAACAGCAAGAAAACACCTCTGAAATGGTGCAGAATATTTCATTGTAATAAACTTTAAGATAAAATGAACACTTGGATAGAAAATAGCCTTAGGCTAAAGACTGCTAAAGTTACCTTCAATTCAAATAAGTTATTTATTTTTTTTATTTACTATTATGTAGATGACCGTCATGGGAAGTCATGGTATATATCCATAAGATCATGTGACAAAGTATACCTTCAGGATTCAGACTTGAATTCAGTGCTTTGGAGGAGGTAAAAGAAAGTAAATCTTTAAACTTAACTGCTTGTCCTCAGAAAATTTAGATAATTCAAACATTGGGCATTGTAGTAATTCCCACTTGGAAATGAAGCAATGAGGGAAAGCACAAGCCATAAATGATACAGGAGCAATAGGACTATGATAACCTAGGATTGAGGACTAGCTGTTCATTTGCAGTTTGAACTGTGGGCTTTTATCTTGATGCCTTAGCATCACAGAGTAGTCTCATGTGTTGAAGACTTGTGAAATCTTCATGTGTTATAAAAAGGTCATTAGAAGCTCCTTCTCGTTTTCTAAATCTGCTATCATCGCCTAGCAACACCTAGCCTGATGTGATGTCAGGCCATTTTTACAGAGGACAGGGTTGTTTCGCATTTCGTCAACCATTTTATAGAATGTAATGATTTTTGAGATATACTACATTTATATACTAAAATAAAGAATCCATAATTCAAACCACTGTAAACAAGCAAAGGAATCCAGCCTACTAGCACAAGGAATCGTAGTTTGGGATCAAAAGAAAACAAAAACGAGAAGGAAGAAATAAATGGAAAAGAGGAAGGCACAAGCTCCGGCTCGGTGGCTCACGCCTTTAATCCCAGCACTCGGGAGGCAGAGGCAGGCGGATTTCTGGGTTCAAGTCCAGCCTGGTCTACAAAGTGAGTTCCAGGACAGCCAGGGTTACACAAAGAAACTCTGTCTCGAAAAAAACAACAACAAAAAAAGAGGAAGGCACAAGCTTGGCCTTAACAGAAGTGTGAGGCAGTCTTGGTTAAGAGCCTCTGAGCAGATCCCCAGCTATTGCTTCAGAGTGGGCTGGACAGTGGCTTGCTTCTGATGAATAGATTATAATAAAATAATGAGATGTCACTGCTCAGAGTGAACTACGAAGAGCTATGACTTCCATCTTGCTTGCTGTCACTCTTTCTAGTCCTATTTGCTTCTTTTAGTGAAGTGTACTTCTGTACCCAGTTGCAGCAACAGTTAGAGGCCACCACATATGATTAGATGCCCACATATCACCATGTGCAAAGGAACTGGCTCCGTTTCCTGGTCAAGCCCTAAGACAGCTGTAGTGCCTGTCTAATGCCTCAATGACCTCTAAGAGCACCATAAGATGGGTAACCTGCTAAGCAGCTATAAGTGCCCAAGCTACTGCCTCGCCAGCAAGAACAGATGTGGACACCAGAATCCTTCTTCAAGCATACTTTTATTACATTATGTGGAGGAAGAGCGCGAGCCCAAGATGGGTCCCACTTATATACACCTCAGTGAGACATGTGTCGTCAGGATTGGTTGACTGCCCATTACCTCAAGTTACGCCCCGGGATGGGCGGTGACTTACGTGGCTTTGTAACAAGCGCATGCGCACTGAACTTGTTTGCTTGTCCCAGGCTGGGGGTGGTGACAGGATGTCAGTGCCATCTTGGAATGGCAGCAGAACCAGCTCAGGCGTGGCTCTCTACAAGCAGCAAATATCCCTGATTTATAGAAGCTTTGTAAACAAAATAAAAACCAGTAATAAGTTTACTAAGACATGATGTAATGAGTTGTACAGCTACAGAAGACTGATACTTGACTGTAAGGCTAGGACATGTGCAAGGAGAATGAGGAGAATGATGGCACAGATTTAAAAGAGACACTTGTGCCCAAGATGTTTGAGTTACTATGCTATCTAACCCTATCAAGGGATAAAGTTAACAGTGAAGTGTCACCATAAGATTTCATAGGACCACTGATGCATGACATGGTCATCCTCTGCTACTTATCCAGCTGGACTCATGTGTACTCTTTTGTTGATGGCTTAGTCCCTGAGAGCTCTTGGGGAACTGTTTGGTTGATATTGTTGTTCTTCCTATGGGGTTGCAAACCCTATCAACTCCTTCAGTTCTTTCTCTAGGTCCTCTACTGGGAAGCCCCAGGAAGTGGGAGTGGGTGGGTGGGTGGGTGGGTGAACACCCTCATAGAAGCAGGGGGAGGGAGGATGGGATAGGGGGTTTCCGGTGAGGGTGGCAAAGTGGTAAAGGGGATAACATTTGAAATGTAAATAAAGAAAATATCTAATTAAAAAAAATAAGATTTCAGGAAAAGAGACTGGGGGCCTTACTGTGGATGTAGACCTACTAGAGGAGTGTGAGAATATGAAGTAGTTTAGCAATCTCCATATGGCCTCTATATGGCTTGGTTTATACAATCACTCTATTTTAAACAATGTATCTAACAACCTGCTATTGACTGAGGCCCATACTTGCATCAAGCTACATTGAAGAATGGTTGTATCTAGTGGAAATGCTTTACTTTCCTTTGCTATTGACGGCTTCCTGCTTCTATTCAAACACACACTGAGACAAACAATTCAGGAAATATGGGATATGGGCTGATCTGGCCAAGATGATTTGGGTTGTAAGCACAATAAAGCAAGTGTCTGTCCTCAAGTGAACATTTAGTGAAATTTCCCTATTTACTATCTATGAGGGTATGCAATTGGGTGTGATATGTTTAAAACCAAATGCATTGTGGGAAAGTGAAAATTCATAGAAAAGGGGTTATAAAATTTAGTGTTTCAATGAAAATAGAGATGTACCCAAGATGACACTTAGCAACCAATATCTTCCCTCTTTTGAATCATGTAAAAATCAACCTAGTGTCTGTGTGCCTTCACTCAAGTGGTTGGCTGTTCATCTTGACAGTTTTTCTTTCTAATCTGCACTCCAGCTTCATTTAAAATAAAGTTTCACTGCTACTTTATAATTTGTGAGCATTTGTCTCATTGTTGAATAAGAGGTCAAGAACCTAGAAACTCATCTGAGGCCTCCTGCAAGATTAACATACATATTTAATCATAGCTCAATTCCATTGAAATCTAATGCCACAATTATTATGAGTTTTCTATGAACTAAATACCAGAGTTTATATAATATTCTGCATATCCAACTTAGGGAAATTAAGGAAATTGTATTCTTTGGATAGGAGGCACAAGATATGAAAGAGAATTTATTGTTACTTAGATGTTTTGAAATATTTATTAAAGGAAGCTCTCCTGCTAATATCTCATACATAACAATGTCGTGAACTAATCTCCCAAAACAGCTCAGCAGGAAGTAGACAGTCTGAGGATAACAGCACCAATATTAAAAATGAATGGCACAGCAGGACCCAATTCAGTGACTGAGTCATTTCATTGGAACCCCATGTGCGCCCAACCCAAACTGTAAATGAAACAGTTTACAAGGACTTCAAAACAAAATCAAATTGCATCTTAGTATTAGATCAGAAAATGTGGATGAGCTAAACTGCAAACAATTCATAGTTCTTTGTGAAACTTTTACTTTAATTTTAGCATTTACTTTAGTTTAGCAATCATTGCTTTAATTGTATGTTTTTACACTATATCCCATGACTGAGACAGCTAAAAAGTTTATTGTAAAATTTTAATTAATAGGAAATTAAAAAAAAAACGTATGTCTATTTCTTCTCTGGGGTATGCATGGCAATAGGTCTTGCTGAAAAGGAATTCTAATTCTATTTGATGTGGTGGTGTCTAAAACTCTGTGGTTTGGCTAACCTCTTAGAGGATACAGTCATTTGCATTACCAGCTGTCATGATGGTTTCCTAAGTCCTCCAACTGAGTAGTTCATGACCACATGGGCTACACTAGGAATGCCACAGGCCACTTTACTAAGTTAGAGACTGGGGGGAGGACTCAACAATCAGCAGAGTTCTAGTCCCTCCATCTGCATCGGAGAGTGTGAGTGCTGTTGGCTCAGAATACAGTGGGTTTAGGTTTGTGGTTTTTGGTTTTTGGTTTTTGGTTTGTGTTTGAGTTGTTTATTTTAGCTGGGAAACAAGTCAGAAGATTTTCTGGAATTTCAAAGGACTCCACTAGCCCAGGACATAGCACTGACAAAGACTCCTTAGAAGGGAGAGTGATGATGAAGAGTTGAGAAGTACTGATTGAAATGAAGACATGCAGCTACAGAGAGTTTCCCAAGGTTTGAGAAACAAAAAGCAAACATCTGTCCTAATTTTCATTCTCCTTCCTTTTCTGGCTCTTCAAGTTGATACCAAGAAGATTGAGAATCAGTCTAGACAATCGCTCTTTTAGACAGAATGTGATTCTAGTATACTGTCACTCCTGTGGTAAAAAAAAAAAACAAAAACAGCCACTTATTTAGAACCACTGTCTCAAACTTAGCTTACACAAAAGTAGGCACCGGTTGGCTTTGTAGATAACCATGCAAAACTTTGAAGGCATGGTGAGTGTATTATGTTATGTACATGTTCAGCTACTACAAATGATATTTTATTATTAATGTTAATATTATTATTATCATTATTATTATGAGTGTTTGTACAGTGAATGCACACAATGTAAATCAAAAGACAGCCTTCAGGAGTAGGTTCTACTTTCAACCCTGTGGTCCAGAAAAGAACTCAGGTCATAAGACAAAGAGATGAAGAGCATTCTTCATGATACAAAGATTTTCTTTTCTTTTTTCTTTCTTTTTTTGTTTTATTTTTCTTTTTTCATCCGTTCTTCTAAAAATAATTTATATTTGAGAGTATACTACAATTACATAACTCTCCCTTCATTTCCTCCCTCCAAACCCTTCTGCATATTCCCTATGCTCTCTTTCAAACTTCTTACCTGGTAATTATACCTCTGTCTGTCTGTCTGTCTGTCTGTCTGTCTGTCTGTCTGTCTGATGTCTTTTTTCCTATCTACCTATTTGTAGATATCAAAAAGCAAATTGCTTTTTCCATATAATGTTACTTGTATATATGTTTCCTTAAATTCAGTTACATTGTTTGTAACTTTTTATTGTCTGTAAAATAGCTTTTCTTGAGCCGACCTCTTTTATTCTGCAATAAATATTTATACCTAAATTGAATTTTTTAAAAAAGTCTTCTTAGCATAGAAAGCATACAGACAATTGTTTATTACATGTGAGTAATTTCTGCTCCTAGGAGACTAAAGCACACAAAAGACTAATACCCACGCATCTTCTGGGATCCATTCAGTGGTTTGCTCTGTAGTATCTAGGGAGATTCAAAGAAAATATTATGGAAATATGTGCACATACAAATATGTGTACAATGGTTCTGAATTTGAGTGACACCATGACATCTTCAAAAAGCTTGGAAAATAGGCAGGAAGAATTGGATTTTACACTGACCAATAAGATAGAACAGATAAAGACAGGAAGTGCTGCAATGAGTGAGAATGTTTGTCATAATGAAGATTTCCATCCATAGAGTCACTTTATTTATTTTTTTTTTAAGAATCGTATATGGATAGAGTCCTGTATTCAGTTTGGGGGGGGGGGGTCTAAAGGGCTGAATCAGTACAGAAGAAATTTTTACACTCGGCAAATGGACATTTGATAGTCCTGGAATATAGACCTTGCATGTTCATGTATTTCTTTCCATACAAATATTTTATTTAGGACTTTTAATATTTGATAATAATAGTTTTAGATATCAAAANTTTAACATTATTCATTCAGACTATAGTTGCTAACAACATACACATGCACATGCCAGTGCCACTTCCCACACATACATGTACACACATATGCACACTCATACCAAAGAAAGTTGATATACAGAACTGATGTGAATGAAATAATGCCTATTACTTCCTACTCGTGATGACATATTTTACTTATTACTCATAATAGAAACATTAACTCTTACAGCAGCATACAATCTGAGAGGAAAAGATGAAAGATTTATTATCACAGATTCTAGATTAGAAGTTGCTACTTTATGTTCTATGCAGAGATAACTTTTTCACGTCTCTATGTATGTGTGTGTAAAGCATTAATAAATCCACATATCTATAGATATCTCTATATCTATAGACTCTACTATGTGTCTACAAATGTTGAATGAGGTATATGATTTGACTATGAAATGCCCCTCCCAGAACCATGCAAGAGATAAGACAGTTCATTTTGTACTATTTCCTTTGAGCCACGTGCAGTAATAATCTCTTCTTTTGATTTGCTTCTGCAAGTTTTCTGCCTTAGAAACTAGGAAGGAGTCTGAGAGGGGACAGAGATTGGTAACTCATTAAGATTCATTTCCTATAAATGTATGATGATCATAACTCAAATAGTTAACAGGGCTGGTATTAAATCCTCTAGTTTTTTTTTTTTTGTTGTTTACATTTTTTTGTACTCAGTGCTGGAAATACAAACTAAAGGAACAATATAGAATCTGGTCATCTGTGATTTTCTTGCTTTTATATTAATGTAATGGTAGCCTAAAGCTGTTTTGGTGTCTTTAAATCCCTGTTACAAAGGACAAAGGAGGCGGGCAGTGGTGGTGCACACCTTTAATCCCAGCACTCAGGA
Source organism: Mus minutoides (assembly GCA_902729485.2). Lineage (NCBI taxonomy): Eukaryota > Metazoa > Chordata > Mammalia > Rodentia > Muridae > Mus > Mus minutoides. The sequence continues at coordinate 12,156 of CACVCL010018559.1, read as the reverse complement.
GGCAGAGGCAGGCAGATTTCTGAGTTCGAGGCCAGCCTGGTCTACAAAGTGAGTTCCAGGTCAGCAAGGGCTATACAGAGAAACCCTGTCTTGAAAAAAACAAAACAAAACAAAAACAAAAACAAAAAAAATAAACAAGTATATAAACTAAAGATAAATTTCTTTGATGATAAATGAGAGCTACACTTATCTGTGGATATGAAGACAAATATTTAGAATGTATTTAGGAATTATGTGGGCTTAGCAATGTGAGGTTTGTAAGTTCCCCTCAAGATTGCATGCCTTTCCCTTGGTCATACAGACTCTATATGCCCCAGAACAGGGGAATGCCAGGGCCATCACGTGGGAGGGGGTGGGTAGGGGAGCAGGGCGGGGACGTGGGAGGGTAAGGGAAAATTTCTGGATAACATGTGAAATGTAAATGAAGAAAATATCTAATAAAGAGAGGAAAAAAAAAAGAGTAAAAAAAAAAAAAAAAAAAAAAAAGATTGCATGCCTTTTCTACTCCTGGTGGTTGGCTAGGTTTCCAGTACCAGGCACAGTCCCTGTTTTGTTAAGTAGCTCTTAAGCCCAATTAGAGGCTTGGTTATAGCCAAGGTGGGTATACCATTTGCCCCCTGAATATTATCCTGTCATGCTGGACTTGATTGTGATCCATGGGTGTCATATCTGAATAGAACTATTCATTTCTTCTCTCTGCTGGGAGCTTCAAAGGGACCTTCTGGTACAATACTAGTCCTCCAGGAGAACGATTTTAGGTCAGACTGCGCTTGAGTTCTCTTGGTGTAGTATCTGATCTACATAGTATCTTTCACAATATGGAATTTCCTTTCCCTTCTGGGAAGCAACCAAGGGAAAGAGCAATAGCCTAAAATGTTTTGGGAATCTCTTGGACAACCATGATAAACAACTCAAAATGGGCATTCTCATGTCTAGTGTGGGGATTTTTAATAGATGGCTCTTGTCAGGGTAGTACTGTCAGAGGCCAGGTAGGAAGAATTCATTTAAACTATGTATTTATATATATAGATAAATAATATTATGATTTTTATGACTTTTCAGACATCTTTACTGTTCTTTGCTCTAGTTCTTGTGTATCTCCACCCTCCTGTAATTAACTTCCTCCAAATACTCTAATCTCTTATATTCCCCTCTCTACTGGTCAATTTTTTCTTTTATGGTTTCTGCAGTGTCTCCAGGCTATGTAGGTCTTATGCTTTGAATGTGAATTAATGTGTTTGAACATAGTTTTATGAGATATGAAATCAGAACAATAATATGTACACTCAAGGTTATAGCAGAACTAAATGGAAGTCATTAATTTCTTTATCTCATAACTGATATATCTGTATTTCTAATCTATATAAAGCATATCTAAGATTTCACAGCTTACATGTTTGGTAATTCTTGGGTTTGATTTTTCAATTATGATATTTATCTTTTCTCTGGGAAAAGTTTCATGCCATAAGAATTAACTTCCACATAACACTTGTCATCTCTATACTGCAACCTGAAGCTTACTCCTTTAGAAACATGGCTAAAGTGATCACTTCTTTTCTATGGGCAACTTTTCCATTGATAAACTTTTTCTTATTTGTTTCTTTTGAGATAAAGAGTTTCATGTATCCTAGACTGGCCCTAAATTGACAGTGCAGCCAAGAATGACCTTGCGCCATGTTGTTTTGTTTTGTTTTGTTTCTTCTCCTCCTAGTGCTGAGATTTCAAGTATGTGCTACTACAGTCAGCTTGATCTGAGAGGTATAAAGTCGATCCAGTGAATTACAAATGACAGGGCCTCAGAAATAACTGGAACTGTTTCTGGAGATGTTCTTCTTGCAACCTAGAGTCACACAGGCCATGAACATCTAGAATTCAATGTGGTGGCGGGAAGAAGAGTAGAGGGCCAGAACTCAGACTGGCTAGGCTTACCTCTTAAATCTGTCACTAACTGATGATCTTGGCATGGATGTTTGTGTGTGTGTGTGTGTGTGTGTGTGTGTGTGTGTGTGTGGTTTTGTGCCTGTGTGTGTCTGTGTGTATCTATCATCTATCTATCTATCTATCTATCTATCTATCTATCTATCTATCTATCTATCTATCTATCTATCTATCTATCCATCTATCCATCTATCTATTATCTATCATCTATCATCTATCTATCTATCTATCTATCATCTATCTATCTATCTATCTATCTATCTATCTATCTATCATCTATCTATCATCTATCTATCTATCTATCTATCATCTATCTATTATCTATCATCTATCTCTATCTATCTAACTATCTATCTATCTATCTATCATCTATCTTCTATCTATCTCTATCTCTATCTCTATCTATCTATCCATCTATCTATCCATCTATCTCTATCTATCTATCTATCTATCTATCTATCTATCTATCATCTATCTATCCATCCATCCATCTATCCATCTATCTATTATCTATCTATCTATCTATCTATCTATCCATCTATCTATTATCTATCTATCTATCCATCTATCTATCTATCTATCTATCTATCTATCCATCTATCTATTATCTATCTATCTATCTATCTATCTATCTATCTATCTATCAATAGAGATATGTAGATATAGATATATCTGTATATATAGATTAGATAGAGATAGATACATATGTTTAAGATGGAAACAACTCTCTGATCCTGACAGTACTCATGAAATAATGCACTAAAAAATTCTATAAAGAATTTTAGATGCTGTGCATGACCTTACAGACACTTTCAAGTAGGAACTGATAAGGAACTCCAAAGTGTTCTTTCTACGGCAACAATCAGCTTACACTTGCTCATTTTCATTCTTTTAAAAAAAAAACAATTTTTTATTAGATATTTTCTTCATTTACATTTCAAATGCTATGCCAAAAGTCCGCTATACCTGCCCTGCTCCTCAACCCACCCACTGCTGCTTGGCTCTGGCATTCCCCTGTATTGGGGCATATAATCTCTGAAAGACCAAGAGCCTCTACTCCCAATGATGGACAACTAGGCCATCTTCTGCTATATATGCAGCTAGAGACATGAGCTCTGGTGGTACTGGTTAGTTCATATTATTTTCATTCTTAAGTGAATCATGCACTTCCTATTGCTTATATCTCAGCTAATAAACTGTGAAAGCTAGCTTGGTAGCTCTTTTTCAAACCTTTAAGTATAATCTCTTTTTAAAGTTTACTGTTAACACGCAAAGATTATGAAGGTGAGAGAGAGGAAGACATTTAATGACAGCTTTTATTTCTTCTTTGAATAGTTCTTTTTGTTTCCACTTGGTTGATTTCAGCCCTAAGTTTGATGATTTCCTGCCGTCTACTTCTCTTTGGTGAATTTGCTTCCTTTCATTCTAGAGCTTCTAGGTGTGCTGTCAGACAGCTAGTGTATGCTCTCTCTAGTTTCTTTTTGGAGGCACTCAGGGCTATGAGTTTTCTTCTTAGGACTGCCTTTATTGTATCCCATAAGTTTGGGTATGTTGTGGCTTCATTTTCATTAAATTCAAAAAAGTCTTTAATTTCTTTCTTTATTTCTTCCTTGACCAAGGTATCATTGAGTATAGTGTTGTTCAGTTTCCACGGGAATGTTGGCTTTCTCTTATTTACGCTGTTATTGAAGATCAGTCTTAGTCCAGGGTGATCTGATAAGATACATGGGATAATTTCAATATTTTTGTATCTGTTGAGGCCTGTTTTGTGACCAATTATATGGTCAATTTTGGAGGAGGTAACATGAGGTGCTGAGAAGAATGTAAATCTGTTTGTTTTAGGATAAAATGTTCTGTAGATATCTGTTAAATCCATTTGTTTAATAACTTCTGTTAGTGTCCATGTGTCTCTGCTTAGTTTCTGTTTCCCAGGATCTGTCCATTGGTGAGAGTAGGGTGTTGAAGTCTCCCACTATTATGGTGTAAGGTGCATTGTGTGCTTTGAGCTTTACTAAAGTTTCTTTAATGAATGTGGCTGCCCTTGCATAGACAGTGATGCTCAGGGACCATTTGTATTAATCAACTCAAGAAGGTTTCTTGGGAGAGTGGTCACCTAACAGGTTGACTCAAGCAAAATAAGGTAGTTCAGTAAGCCTCATTGGATAGATAGGAGATGTATATTTTTACCATTTGTTACACTATTAGTAAGTACAGGTTCAAGCAACCCAGTAATTGTCATTGACCTTATTAGAAGCTACATTTCAGGTTTTAATGAAGAAGGTACATATCATTAAAGTCATTTTATTTTTCTACATTGCATAGTTTTTGAACCACCTGCCTTTTTAGGTCTTTTGTTTCCAAGTTCCCATTCTAAGGTTTATGCCCTTTGTACAGACTAAGAAGACTGTGAAAGAAAATGCTACTTTTCAACTGAGCCTGCTAGTTTGACTGGCAATAAAGTAATTTAATCTATGCTCTTTTTTCTTCTAATACATTATAAATAATATAACAGCATGGTCAAAGGGCAGCTTTACAAATGACCAAACAATCTTGCATACTTGCTGAGTACCGCATGATACATCTTTTGACTTGAGATGTTTTTAATGTATTATATATTAAACAAGCCAAGATTAAAAACACTCACCAATTAAATCATCCTTTAACTCAGCAAGGAATACCCCTGACCTTTCCAAATTCATACTTTAAAATAACAAACAAAAAATGGAATATATTAGCTCATCAAAAAGTTACTTGTTTACTTATGATGGAGGAACAAAATCAATAGATGTATAGACTCTAACACTTTTTATGAAATGTATTTTGTGAAAATTTCCTCTCTGTATCACTATAAAGAGGATGGGAGAAGTGTGGAAGGCTGAGCTGAGTCATTATGCTGATGGCTGATGTTTTTAGATGATAAAGAACCGCTGAGAGTTTTATTAGTATCTAGTGTTGATTTCTTTTACTACTGTAGGGAAAATGAAAACTTCATTGGAATTCCCATGAAAGTGTTCCATCTGGCTTTGTTGTGTTTAATCTCTCATCACATTGAGGATCCTTGATACATTCTTACAATAGACATTAGAGCCCTCCACTTTGGCCTTGGCTACCACCTAGTAAGGTGTTCTTACTAAGAAAAAGAAAATAATAGCTTTCTCTAACCCAGCATCTATTGCAAGGTCAGTGAATATTCACTAGAAAAAAACCCAAATAATTGGAAATACCAACATCTATTTAGATGGAAAACAGACTGTAAAGAATTTGGAAAATTTTGTTCAAAATGTGTAAGTGGAAATAATTTGTTATTACGAATACCTGTTTTTCTGCATGCATCGATTTCACTGCATGTTTATCTTTCCTACATATGCTGCTAAGAAAGTTTAGAAATAATGGACCACTAGGACATATGAGCACCCTGAGGTACTCAGATGTCAAATTCTATACACATTGTTTTATAAAAGTAATTGGGACTTGTTATATAAGTAGTATATACCAATACTACGTTAAAAAAAAAACTTCAGAGGAATTTGTACTATATACTATGAAATAATAAATAACATTGATCAATAGAATAAAATATAAACAAAGAAAAGGAGTTTTCCTAATATTATAATTCTAATATGTAAAGGAGACAGACAGGAACTAAGATTTCCAAGGAACATGAAGTAATTGTGTAGTGAAAAACTTGCTTGAGGGTGCCTTGTGCAGGAATTAAAGTCACAGTTCACCAGGTAAGGGATTTAAACATTAGGATTCTTTTCATAATATACACTTAAATACCAAACATCACATCCATGGAATTCTCTCCAGTTACACATAACCCTAGTGTAATTTTGATAAATGTTCTGGATAAACACTAAGGGATGATCTACAAGCTATGTATCTCTATATATTTTTCAATTTTGAGTTCAACAGAGATACTGAAAAACATCAGGACAGTTTGGGCACCTTAACATGGCATACAACTGAAAGCACATGGGACCAGGGAAAGAAAGACTCCTGAAAGATGAATAGAATTTCTAGCTCATCCGGTAATGTTACCTAACATTCTCAAATATGCACTAACAAACTATGCATTTGGGCAAGGCTTATGGAGAACAGCTAACCAACAGTAAGGATACTTCTAGCTCAGCTTCATGACATCAGTCATTTGTAACTCGATGTCATCCTTTGAAACACTAATGTTAGAGGAAACAGAATGAAGGACATATAGGAACTCCCTATACTTCTGTGTGCTGCATTTACAATATCAAACCTGATCTTTAACAGGTAAGAATTATGAAATAAGTGGAATATCAAGGGGTAAGAATTAAGCCAACAATCTCCATTTGAACAGGTAGACAGTGACTTACTCGTTATTTGGAACACAAGTAAAAGTGTTACTATTCAGTTGTTTCATAAAATTATACGGAAGACCAAAAGTTTATTGAATTCGATGAAAGTTTTTGTACGATATTCTTTGACAATGTCTTAAAATAAATTCCTGTTTCAATCCACAACAAGAATGACAACATAAAACAAAACAAAACAACCCCCACAAAGACAGAAGTGGATTTAATACCATCTAAAGTTCATTTTATTTTCATTCCTTTGAGTGGCAGCTGGCAGAGGCCACCAAATTGTCCCACTCCTCCCACAGCCTAGTCTTGCTTGGCCCTCTTATGTTACTATTTCCCTTGGCCTCTAGCCCCATACTGAGCTTCTTCCTAAAGCAAAGATAAATTGCTTGAACTAATTTACTTGAAATCCTTTAGGAATAAATGATAAAATGCTTATTAGGAATATTTTATGTTCAGAAATTTCATCATATAAATTACTTAAGTTAATTAAAGTGTAGAAACCTAATGACAAATGTTCAAAATCCATTAACTAATTAAAAGAGACAAATGAATTCCCACACCATTTCCTTCTACATACCTTGCTAAATGCTTCCAGAGGATAGTAAATTTGTGTATGGTGTAAGAGTTCAATTTACTGCATGAGAGTCAAAAATGATCTTTTATTTTTCAATTTTCAGCAGACCCTACCGTGATAACCCTTTCGTGTTTTCTACGCTAAATGATTCATATTTTGAAACCTGTTACCTGCTAACAATTTTTTTAGAATGTGATAGTTATGCTTATGGTAGTTTCATAGAATAAAGAACTAAGAAAATATATGACTAGAAACCAGAGAACATATCTAAGACATCAGAGAAATATAAAAAAATAATAATAATTTTAAAAATAAAATTAGACCTTTCTATTAAAAAAAAAAAGAAATCAGAGAACAAATTGTAAAGGAGAGAGACATATGGCGCAAAAAGCATTCACGAGCTATGTGGTTTGCCCAAGAATTATGGTGAAAAGCTAGCCTTAAGAATGATCCCTCCAGCTAAGCTCCATATTGATTTCTCCATGTGCTGTGTGATCTAAGGGTGTGTGTGTGTGTGTCTTCAGAATTAGGTTCTGATTAGTGGTTAGCCAAGAGCTATGGCTACATTGTTTTAGGGTACTCATGGGCCTCCCTTAGTACCAATTTATAAAGAAGTATCCTACATATATCCTAGATATTTTTTAAAAATAATATAACCTATGCTTTCAGGGAAAGTATTTTCCACACAATGTAGGGCGAATTCACTCAAATTCTTATTTTTTAATTTACACATTTTAAATGGTCATAAAATAATAGGTTTCTACATAGTTTTTTTTTCACATATCTTTAGCAATGATTAGCCCTCTTTCCATCCCATACCTAAATGCATATAACTTTATTCAACTAAGACTTGATTTAATATTAACAAAACCGATTTGTTTTTGTGTGCAGAATTTTGACTTAACTGCCTTAAATATATTGTATCATTGGTTTAGTTTTCAGATTTTATAGGCATTTTGTAAAAATCACACATTTGTCTTTATATGATATATATGTACATGTGTCTGTCTGTCTGTCTGTCTGTCTCTCTCTCTCTCTCTCTCTCTCTCTCTCTCTCTCTCTCTGTGTGTGTGTGTGTGTGTGTGTGTGTGTGTGTGTGTGTGTGTGTGTGTGCATGTGTGCATCACAGTGGACATGTCAAAGTCAATGAAAAACCTTGACACTATTACATTGATAGACATACAGTGCAAGGCAGGTCATTACTGTAGCTCACAACATTCACCCGAGGAAATTTACTGGTAACTTCTCTTCCCTAGGAGCCTATACTTCACCCTCCAGCATTATTAAATATAGCCAGTAGGAATGGCATTTCCAGCTCAGTCAAAGAGTAAGTTCTCTATGTGCTGTGATCAAAGTATGTGACATCTTCAGAAGTAGGGTTTATTATCAAGTTGAGGCAATTTGGCCTTTGTCTGACATTTTACTTGATAAAGTTTTTTGTTGTTGTTGGTCAGGTCTGAATGTACCACATTATCTGTTCCAAGAGCCTCCAGATATTTTTTTCTCTATTTTGCCCTCATTTCTCTTGGATTACAGGAAGTTACTGCCATGATGGCTTTTCAATGGAAATTCTAAAGATCCATTCTCAAAGTTTCATGTGTGTATGCTATCTGCAAACCTACTGAATGATCTCAGCTGCAAGACCAGGGCAAATTTGAGAATTATATTCTTGTCTTTTATGTTCTCTGACAACCACGGAGAGTAGTACTCTACCAGCTGGTGCTGAGAAAAATTATCAGTGCCTATCTTGATCGACACTATGATTCTTTCTATATGAGCTTTTATGGCTGACTTTAAATCTGGAGTTGTAGTTGATTATTGCTGCTGTTACGGGGTCTTCTCTTATTTCATTGTTCCATTATCTCTTCATCTGAGGCACCAATCACACGCTTTTGACAACTTTACTTTGTATTGCATAGCCCTGAGCCTTAAAAATATAACATTTACAGTCTCTTTATCTTTTCCTACTATCTCTAGGGAGTTTCTCAAAGTGTTCTGTCCCATAAATTCATTCTAAAACTCTATCTCTCCTGTTTCACATACAATCAAATTGTTCTTTTATTGTCATTTTCAAATAAAATATTTCCCTTTTGTTCTTCTGTATTGGCTGTTATGGCACTTATGACCCACATGAAGCATGGAATGGCTCTTCATTCACAGTAGTTGCCCTGCTGAGGTATTTTTAGCTTCATTTTTCCCCAAGGTTTATTATTTTGTGCATTTCAGGTTCTCTGTAACATAAGTGGGACAAAAATGGCAACTGGTGGAGATTCTGTCCCTATTGGGCTATTTTAAGGAAGAAATTAGAATCCTTGAGCAAGAATTGTTTGGTATCAGAGAAATTCTAATGCCAATGTCATTTTTCTGCAAGGTAACTTTGTAACTGAGACATTACTGGACATTTCTAGAAAAAGAAGTATTTGGAGGATACGCCTTCCTTTGGAATTACAGAGTTCAATAACAGTGAGGAATATGTACCTGTGGTTATTATTCTGCCTATTCATGCCAAGTTTCAACCTGTAGAACAGACTATGGGCCATCAGTGCAGGTCTCTATTGTGCAGAAATAGTCTCTGAACCATCTCAGTGGGCTGTAGATGGATAAGGAACACAGAGTGGGAGAATCAGTCTTTGTTGGGAAAGGACACACCAATAGGTTATCCACTACCAAATGGTCAGCCCTGAAGACATATCCATACAAGCAACATTAGTCAGGTTAGGCAGGTGGTATTTGTGACTTTATAACAATGTATGTACATACATATACTTACATGCATGTAACAACAAGTAATGTAAAAAGAGACTGTGCCATTAAAAGAGAGCAAGGAGAGAATACACTCGAGGCTATGAATGGAGGAAGAGAAAAAGGAAATAATGAACTTATAATCACAAAAAAAAAGGAACTTTTTTTTTTAAGGGAGTGGAACATAAACATTTCCTTTCATACTCTTCCCTGAGATCTGTTTCTACTCTGCACCTGGTTTTTATATACAAGCTATTTTATGATCACTCTGACAAGAAGGGGCATAATGTGGTTTATTAGCATTTTAGTTAACACTGTTGAAATGTCCACTGTTGAATTATCCTACAGCATATACCACCACTTGAGCCTCTAAGTTAGTTTCTTGGCTCTGTATCATTAAAATTCGTTACAACCAATAAGTAAAATACGGAGTAAGTCTGCTGATACTTTCTAATTACCTTTATCTTTAGCAGAGAGAGAGTGTGGGTGGCTAAAGTGAGCCAGGAGGAGTTATGCAGTTGGGGAGACATGAAGCCATACGTGGTGGCAGGGTTATAAATCTCAAAAGGCCTGTGATGAGGTTGCCAACTGGTATAGCTGACACTAGAGGAAACATCCATTATTAGTGGCATTTCTCCATCTGGCGAGCAGCAACATGCATAGAGCTGTGATCAAGTCATACAGTTAAAGGCGAAAGCAGATTAAATCCCTACTGAGAGCACATACTCTAAATGTTTAGGTTTCTTGGTAACAGAGCTGTGTCTGTTTCTTTCTCCCACTTCCCTATAAAACTAAGATGCTTTAAAAGCCCAGGATGAGCTTTTCTCATGAGAGTAAGATTCTTTTAAAGTAGAATGCATGTAAGTTTCCCATAAGACTCATTGTTAAGTGAATAACAACAACAAAAAATCTTTCTGCCAATGCAATTACAAGAGATGCTTAACTATAATGCGGAGGATAAAATTAGGCCCTAGGAGAGTATGAGAACGACTGCTACTTATAATCTTTCAATTTCTCTTCCTTACTCGGAACTTTCTTCATAAGTCCTTCCAAGGTAAGAGTAGTCCGAGTTCATTATGCGTCGACTCAATCGTCGTACCGAGGGACCCAACTAATAAGACTTATGAACTTCTATATACATATACATACATCTATCCCCTTGTCGAACATGTCACGAAAGTCATTGGTAGACAAAAGCCACTTTTAGTAAATTTTCAAATCATCTGGAACTTAATGGACTTAGTTAAAAATATATAAATTCTCCCTTTCCACTTAAAAGGCATCCTTTTGGTGCTAATCAAAGAACTCTCTATTTGCATTTTATACTCAATAAGGTATAAATTGCTTCAGGAAATTAAGATGTTCATATACTCAATGTAACAATGGCTTTTCTACCTTTTCTAAATAATAGAAATTGGCTATTGAGAGGAAATACACTCAATGCCTAGGTTTTAAAAATGAAGTAATGTAATTTTAAAGGATTGATTTTATTTTTAATTATGTGTATAGGGAGCATATGCACATCTGTGCACTTGCCCACAGAGCCCAGAAGATGGTGTCCAAACTGGAATTATAGGTATTAGTGAGGTGCCCATGTAGCCACTGGAAACCAAACTCTGAAACTTGGCTTAGCTTATCTGTATGAGCCATCTCTGCAGCCCGGTAATTTTATGTCTTAAATTCATTTTTCATGATAAGTATTTTTATTTGTTTGTATATATCATTTCTGAAAACCTAATTATTTATATTAAGAAAAGTATATTCAGTAGTTTAGTAAATGGTAGTTAATGTTCAACAAAATAAAAGAATGTTAAGACTTGTGTTCATCAGTGAGTTCTGTCACCCCTCTTCAGACGTTGTGTTTGCAAGAAGAACTGGAGAATTTACCACTGTATCCTTTTTAGAATGGGGCTGTGGATTTCCTTGCTGCAAAACTGAAAATGAGGTAAAATTTTAACTTCAATAACTCTTATGTTAAAACATTCCACAGTGATCAAACTTCTTTTTCTTGATATCTTTTTCACAGAGGCAATTCAGCCCTGAGAATATATATACACATGTAATATTATATGGACTGAATAGGTTGTATTTATATATTTAGCGATATGTAGCACCAGTTAAAGAAAAAGACGCCATGTTTTAAGAGGGAGCAATGGAGAGTTTGGAAGGGAAAATCAGGTAGAATAGTTTAGTTATTATCATAAAAGTATATTATTTTTTAAAAAGCATTTTTTCATGCAATTATTTCAGTGGCTTTGTAAACACAAGCTCTTTGAAGTTGTATTAACTTTAAGTGTACTGTGATCCCTCCCAGTTAAGATGAGTTCACATGAAGAGTTGAATTAGCAGCATGTAAATCAATATCAGCAGAGCTTAAAGTGATTACAGAGAAAGGATTCCAAGAAGAGAGACCCTCTTCTTAAAGATGGCCACAACCATCATAGCTTGTGTCTACAGTCCTGACTGTGGAGGGAAGGAATGAAGAAGAGGCAGACCCAGACTCACATCCAGAAAAGGTATTGTCAGATAGGCTGTTTGCCCTCTGATGGAGGGGCACCAATG